>JAUELD010058299.1:11964-42647 GCA_031471615.1 Aglantha digitale | reverse complement strand
TCTCATTCTTTTTATAATAAAATTCACTGAGTAATAAAATAAAACTTTGTTTTATAGCGGCCATTTTGGAATCCCATCATTGAGTTTTTGCTTGACGTTTACGAAATTTAGATGTGGAGATCTTGTGTAATTTACCGTATGTGAAAATACACGAAACTTCAAGTTCCATACATACTTCGAGTTTTTTCTCGTAAGCGTATAATAATATATAAGCTCTGTTTTGCATTGAGCACTTTTACGGTTTCTTGGAACAATTTTATACACATATTATATAAACTATATTATCACGCAGTTTTTTATTATCAAGAATAATGAAGAAAAGTACATACATGAAAAATGTACACACGTACATACATGCACGATGAATCTAATACCACATCAGCCATTTTACCTACTCCCACAATTGGCAATAAAACATACAATGAGTAAGAAGATCAATGCAAACCATTAATTTAATTATTTTATTGAATTTTGAAACATAGTATAGCATCAGGCCAATGACTGAATGGTTCTAAACAAAGTTTTTTGACTTCAGGTTTGAAAATGCTCTGAAAATAACTTTTCTGCTATTTGATTTATTAGATTCTGTACCAAAGAGATTGGATACAGCAGGAGAAATATATTTAGAAGTACTGATTGAAGGATCATGTAAAGACTTAAAGAAGACTTAGTAAGAGAATTAAGACTGTTCCAGAAGGGAAATGTGTAGAAATTTTGATATTATCTGCTGACGTATTATATTTTCACCCAAGAAAATAATATAAGTATTGACTTTAATGGTTTATTAAAGTTTTTCTATGAGAGTTACTGTTTCTTTTTGATCTCATTTTTTGTAATACTGGAAGAACAAAATGATTAGGCCTGAATTGATAAGTGCAACTGTGAAATGATTTAAAACAGAATAAAACATGAAAATTTATTTTATGGGTATGCTATGGTATGGATTTTTGTGTGGAGGAATTTTGCCATTTGATAAAATTTATATCTTACAGAAAATAATATATAATATTACACCTAATCACAACTTGAAACTTCATAAGATTTTGTTGTTTGTTTAAATTTTCCTTGAGTTGACTTAGCAGACACTGCAATTTTTCTTGATTGTCTTTTTGACAATATTCTTCCACTTAGGCAGCTCTAGACATCTCTCTGGCAGAATCCTTATCAAGAAGGGAAGACAATAACATTCGCTAGGGTGTGAAAACTGAAATGGCGTGTTGAAAATACCTCGAAACTTTGGTTAAAAACCTCTTTCCTTAGACAAACTTTTAATCCAATTAAAATGCTAAAAATTTAATGATTTACCCTAAGGACGATTAACGCCTTTCCTGTAGTTAAAAAATAATTATATCCTAATGCTGAAAATCTTTTAAACAATAAGAGCAGTTTCGTTACCATTTTATTGTATGAAAAATAGGATTTTAATTTTAAATAATGAGTAATAAGTTTATCTTCTAGCGTAATTCGTCTGAGCGAAATTTCTACTCATTCGCGTTCGCGTAAGTGGGATTTATTTTATTTTATTTGGAAACCCGCCGTTAGAACTCTGCAATTTGATTGGTTAAGAACTGAAATAGCGGGAATTACACTTTCACTTTTTATAAAAAATAACACGTGACATTAACTGTTGCTGAAAACATGCTTTTTTAGTAATAATTAGTCAGCGACTTTATCATTCAAAATACAGGCTGGTGAACAGGCTACTGTTTAACCGAAAAATATGGCAAGCCATTTATACTGAAGTTCATGGAATACGAGAATATAGGTGCTTCTATTACATTACTAAGTTGGGCGCAGGCCTTGAAATAACGGGGAAATACGTGACATTTGGCGCAAAGGTTGTATTCTTAAAGCATGTAAAGATTCTATCAATGTGGTGCGGGGCTTGAGTTACGTAGAATACGTATTTTTATACTTGAAGTACGTGAAATACGTCCACTTTACACCGAATAAACAATTCATCAACCCTGCTTCCTATCAAGTGGTGGTTTGGGAAATTGAATTTATTATCTGTATTTCTAACATTGATTCTTCTGTGGTTTGGGCAGTTGGAACTTTTTAACTGTAGTTCTAACATTGCTTCTTTTTACCGGTGGTTTGGGGATTTGGAAGTTTTAACTCAATTTCTAACATTGCTTCTTTTAACCGGTGGTTTGGGGAGTTGGAAGTTTTTTAATTGTATTTTTAACATTGATTTTTTTAAATGGTAGTTTGACCCTAATTTAGAGACTTAAAGTTAAAAAAATTAGAGAAAGTCAAAAAACGCTCAGAATGGCTCGATTAGGTTAAACCCTTCAGTCCAGTTACTGATTTACAGATAAATCCCAGCAAAATACAAATCAATATTTACATTTAACAAAGAAATCAAAGAATGTAGCATGTCTTATGAGCAATTTGCATGATACTTTTTTCACGAAGCTGCAACTCGTCAGAGCTGGTTTGTATTACAATACAAAACTATTGAACAAGGCATGTATATTTGTAAAATCAGACTCTTCATCTTTCAAATATTTGCAGCAACAAAAAAGTGCGATAGATTCGTTTAAGGTCCACGAGCCTTGATTCAGTTGATCATCTTTAGATAGCATGTAATATGACGTTCTACTTTTCTTGTATGTTACTGGTACAATTTCTTTTCAAGTTTTTCGTTTTACTGAAAGCTCGATTTTGCATTCAGGAAAACAACCAACTTTTGCTTTAAAACAACAACAACGTGTACGTCGCCGTCTATAACATCGCAGCAGCTGAAAACATCATTTTCTCCATTGCCTATAAAACAATTAATGTTTTTTTGGAAAAACTTTACCATTCTTACAATTTCTGAAATAGAACAAAAAACACAAGTGCTTCAAACGCCTTAGCATTTGAACAACTAATTGCACGATTTTACATTTACTACACGAAAAAGATCATAATTAAACGCATGTTTTCAACAAAAATGCACTGTTTATTTCACGTTTTTAATAAATAAAGCTAAACAAATTCCCGCTATTTCAGTTATCAACTAATCAAATCACAGAGTCCAAATGGCTGGTTTAAAAAAAATAGAAAAAAGGAAGATAAACGCTCTATCAATATTCCTTACGCTTACGCGAAGGAGTCATTAATTCGACTCAAGACTTGGCCGACCAAATTAAAGTAGCAAACTAAAAGTACATTTAATAATTGTTTTTAATAGCTATATATAGTAGAAATCATTTTGACAAGGCGGAAATATCAAAACGTTTGTAAATTTTCATTAAACTTACTTATCACACTAACTTCAATGTTTATTTATTTCAAATAAACAGTTCAGTTATTTGTTCATTCGAATCATGGTGACTTTCGTAGTAGTTGCATGCTATGTATATGGGAGTATCAGTTAAAGCATTGGTGGGGAAAAACGTTTCCATTCCCAAGTCTTAAGAAGATGATATAACAATGATAATAATACGTATTATATCAGCACATGCACAAACAACCTAATCTCTGTTATTGGATGCAAAGAGCCCTCTTAGACAATTACTTAACGACATCATTATCTCTTTCTGTTACAAAAACTGCATAATAACTATATTGGTTTTTATCACCTGCACAAACAATTTTCTAGAAGTAGTCGAAATAATTCAAACTAAGCAACAACATATAGCTATTTAGTTTAGGTAATTATAAAGTAATGAGGTGAGGTATAAATATTGTATAAATATCTTAAATCGAAATATAAAATATTTGATCACATCAAGTTTTATCCTAAACCAGTATATGCTAAGGGAAATACTGAAAATTGTTAAGAAGCGATGCTGTTTAATATAAGCATATTGTAAGCAAGTTTTCATTAAAGACATCTATATGATCAATAGGTGGTTAAAAAAAATACGAGATTATATAAAAGACTTCTGATTGAAATATGCTAATTTTGCCCATATACTTTTAAATAGTAAATACATATTAGATAGTAGTTTCTATCATTGTCAAAATATTTTAATTTAGTAATATTAGCTTCAATGTTAGGTGAACATAATTCTATGTGTAGCAAATATTCTTTGAATCTTTCTTTCAGGTTTTGTAGCTGGTAAATGATGCTCATAAATAGGCTTTTTTGGCATAGCGACCATTTTTAAACTTGAAGAGTTGCAGTTCATCATTAAAGTGTGCCTATGAATCTCTATAAAGAGTATCTTTATTTTGTTATCGATTCTTTAAATATCTGTAATTAAGTATATCAACTGAAGTAAAGTAACATCGTTTGCAGGTTGAACCAATTCTTTTTAATACATAGCTAACAAGTTTCACGTGATCAAGAACCGATTTCTGGTGGTTATCATGACACTCGGTTATAGCATCTAAGAGGTTGACTGGTGGAGAAATATTTTGGTTTGAAAATTTTGAAAATATTTTACATGGATGTGGAGGTTTAAGTGGGATTATAGAATGATTTCCTATATCCTTTTTTCCTGATATTTTTGCATTGTAACTGCAAAAAAGAACAGTCAATATTGCAATAAGTAATTCTGCAATTAAACAACTGTAACTAAGTGTTAAATATTTCATTCGCTTCAGTACCATCACCTGGATGAATACCAGTAAAACAACCTTCCATCACATAAAGTTTTAGTTGGTTCACGTCAACAAAAAACTCTTCCTTCCTACCATGCTGAAAAAGAAAAAGTGAATCAATAAGTCTTGAGATTTAAATTGAAATGTTGAACACCAAAAAGGTACGATTTAGAGTTCGCAAATATCATTTTTCTTTTAAATGACATGAAAATTGGCTTAAACTTTCCCGGCTGCATGGTACTCTACAAGAACGTGTGGTCTAGTATTTTTTTATTTTAGTAGCTTAAAACAAACAAACAAATGAAACCATCAAAATATACACTGTGAAAATAAAAAGACATTATAGATAGATAGATATATTTGATTCTAAAATTTTATTTATATTCATTTTGCTTGCAATGTTTCCATTTAAGTTTTAAAGAAGTTATAACTAGATAAAAGGAAACAAGTTAGCTATTTCTATCGGACGTGTTTGTGTTAAAATGAAAAGTGACGTCATTTCTAAATAATATTTATCAGTTACCGTAACATTGAACATAATGGAGAATCTAGCGGGAATAAACATTTGCTTTGTTTTTTGTGTATTTTAGTCTTTTCTTTTATGTGAGTTACAGACTTAGTCAGTTTTTCTATGCGATAAATAAATCTATTTGTATACAAATAACTTATTCTATTTTTCTTTGGTGCTATTTATTTTTTATAAATATATTGCACTAACAAAGAAAAGATATAAATGAGATGACTCCGTAGTATGCCTTATTCATTATTCATTCTATAATTTTTTACATTTTAAAACAATCAAGGAGGGAGACTAACTTTAATGTCATTTTATCTATAATGACATAGCCATCATAGGCTTCTTTTTTCTCTAGACTCTAGAGATTCGTGCAGCATAGTTTATTAATTTTAAAGATAAAATAAAAAATGGGTTAGTTCTCTTTAGTTTACGTCCAATTAATTTTTTTATGAAGTGAAGCAAAAAAAATGTTCATTACATCTATCAAATCATTTAAATAAGTCTTACTATACTCTATGTTTTTAATAATTTTCAATGAAATTACCTATTTTATATGTAGTAATAAATATATTTTCTTTTACGTCTGTTGCCCAATTAAAGCTACAAACAAAAGAGAAAAGCGAGGAAATAACAATTCTTCTTTAGAATGTGTACACACACACAACCACACTGACAAAATTCTGTTTACGATATGAAAAACTCAAAACCAAATTTTGAAGAAGTCAAATGACTTAAATTACATAAATATAAAAAAACATATATATTAACTTAATTATAAAAAATCAGTAAATCTAGATCTGTTACTCCAACAAATGTTATCATAATAAATATTTTCAAGTTATTAGTCATGTTAAGTGTAAACAAAAAACCATGCTGATGGCCTTGTTAGTTAATTGCAAGCTTGCAAGTAGGAAAAGAAAGATCATTGTTTTTTCAGTGTTTAAACTTTTATTCGAAATCAGTTTAGTAGATCCATATTAGTTGGCAAAAGAAACAAATATAAAAAAATAAAATAAAATGTTGAAACAACAGATCATGGTTGCAGGAGAGAAAGTTTTACACTGAAATAAAATGATATAACACATATTTTTCAGCTACAAAGCCATCTCAGAAATTTGTTTACCTCCGCTAGAATGTTACCTAGCAACAACAAATATTTTTCCGAGATTTTTAAATTGAGACAAACTGTCTTTCTAACTTCACTATGATAATATTTATATAAATTTAATGAAATTTAAAATTTTGAAAAAGTACAAAAAAGAAAGTCTGTATATACAATAAAATAAATTATTTCATGAAAAGATCAATTATCAAAATTAGAATAGAATACAGGAATAGAAAGTATTCTATTATATTGAGTGACTTTATCTTTATATAACAAATGGTTTTGAAAACATGTTTGATTATCAAGCCTTAAAATAACTTATATGTTCTCCTTGACTTTGATAGAAGAATTTTGCTATATTTTCCTTTCAAAACCTTTCTTAAATCTATCAGATAAATTTTCATATTAATTTAGTTTTTGTTGGACAATGGATTTGTGTTTGGATTGGGTGGTGTTTGTTGGTTCCTTTTATTAGTTAGGGTGGGTCGTTGGTTTTTGTTTTCTTTGGTTAATTTTAGTGGCAGCAATAAATATATGAATAAATTTTTAGGTTGTATAATAAATAATTATGGTTGACAATGAACATGATCAAAAAATGATCTTTGATAATATTGATGAATATGTCAAAGACAATAATAAAGTTGTAAGTATTATATATATATATTATATAGTATTTAAAGTTTTTTTGGAACTTTTCTTAAACACTGTAAAATTATTGCATTTTTTAAAAGCATAGGATGACAAACATTGACTACTAAAATAGTGGATATGTTTTGCTTATAAAAAGTTATAAAGGGGAACTGAGAGCAAAAGATATTTTGAGAACAAAAAAAGAGTTTTACATGAGATAAAAGACATTTGTCCTAACTTGTTACGCCTTTTGATATTATTTTAAGCTGTCTTGCTACCATTTTTGTTTGGGTTGGTTCATAAAAATGCTTACGTGTAAACATCTTTTTAGTTTCTGTTTGATGTTCAGTATTTTATATCCTCATTAAGATTTTAGATGGATATATATTTTTATGCTTTTTTTGTTATCAGAAAAATGTAATTTTTAGAGAAAGGTTAAAAAAAACTAAAGGTCTTACAAGTCAGTTGTCACTAATTTGGTATAAAATGTTCTTTAACTATGTTTTGAATTTTTTTGTTATTAAAGGTTAGCTATAGATGGCTAAGTTTGAATTTATCAATAAATGCAAATAAAGCAAAGAGGTAAATTTTTATTATTCATCATTTATTCACTCTGAAAGTCTTATTACAGTAATCAATATATACTTGTCTTTAATATTATTTAGGAGTAAGACATACCAAATTCTTGTTGATTTGTCTAGGTTGAACAGTGGAATGAGTTATGAAGTTGACATACACCTATTTTAATAAACATTCCAGATGATCAAAGTTGATCAAAATGTTTCATAAAAGATTCTTGGCTTTGACAACGGTTTTAATCTGATTTTAATCTAAAAAACACAGTTGCCCTTTATCTCTTTCATATCCAATAAAAAAATTCTTAATAAAATAACTTGACTTAAACAGGTTTTAAAAAACTAGCAAACCAACCATTAGATGGGGCTGTTTTTCGAACACTGTTGACAAAAAAAGCTATCTAAGATATTGTCAATATAAATGAACAATCATGCCATCTAACTTACTTAGTGAAACTTTTTATTTTGCTTTTAATTTTTCTGCATTTTTTTGTTTTTAGATAACGGAAACATTTTTTAACTGAAAATCTTCTGACATTTTTTAGCTATTTAGAACAATACTATTCCCAGTATGCTGATGACTTAGAGGTTATATACTTTATTGCTGGAACGAAAATGGATAGTCAAAATAATAAAACAGTAAAACTTGTTTGTTATTTTTTATGTAGCAAACTGACTTCAGGTTTTTAGATCCTTGTTTATTGTACAAAAAGAACCAGTTGTTCATTTCCAATATTGAAGAAAATTCTGCATCGAAATAATTTATTTTCTATTTTTATCCATTTCGTTCATACTTAATTAATTAATTTGTTGATGATTATAATAATATTTCGAATGTAGGTTATTGTTAGCTTTCCTTCCAAATATTTTTAAAAAGATAATTTGATTATTCATACAAACTTTGTATAAAATTCACGAAGCTCTCACTAAGCCTTAAATTTTCTACCGAAATTTGATGTTTCTATCTTATGCTCCCTTATACACATTATACTAATAAGACAATATTTCTAGATATGTCCCTTCACATTTGTTGCATTATTATTACTTTGTTTTGTAGCATTGTTATCAATTAGCTCGAAAAGCTTCTGTTAATGGTAAGTTACCATACATGTTAGCAATGTGTAATGACAGGTGTAATCTTCCGAATAAGAGAATAGGTTCATACTAAATCTAGCGAAAGTCACTTTATAAGTACTTTAAAACATTAGATTTTTTATCAGTTTTAAGAAGTGAGTAAGTTTTACATTAATGATCAAACTTTGTCTCAAAAGGTTAAAATAGCTAAAAATAATGTTTTCGTAATATTGTAGTTACTTATTATTGTTGTTATTTGGCTGATAATTACAGTAGAATCACTATTTTGTGGCATCATACTAGCAAATATATTTTGAGTTCTAAAGGTCATTTTTCTATAACATTTGGTGGAACCATAATGGATATAACTTTTTGTTTCATCACTGTAATATCCTATTTATTGCTTTTTCCAGAAGAATATTCTATTTTAATAACAACAGTAAAATATTAAAAATTACCAATCGTATAAAACTTTTTGGAATAATACTTAGTGTATTATTACCAGACCTATCCCAGCTTTGGTTGAAATGTATAAATGTGGCATTATAGTTTATATTTTTGACAGTATATTTGACAGTGACCTGACAAATCTGTCCAAACTTTTTTATATATTTTGTTTTAAAGACAAGTTTAACTTCAGCTATGTTTCTTTGTTCATTCATTTGTTGTAAAAAAATTTTTAAGAATATAATCTTTTCTAATTTTCAGAAGAAAATTACTTGTGAATCTGATACATCCAATTTTTTTTTCTAATTTAATAAATAAGGTCAAGCCTGTAAGTGATGTTTTGCGAGAATTCAGTTTCATTAAAAGATTTTAATGTTGATAGCAGTTGCATGAAATCTTGATAATGGATTGTTTTATATTCAAGAAAGAATTTGTTTGTTTAGATGTTAAATCTCAATATGTTGACGTAACATCGTGTCATATCTACAGTTTACAGAAATGTAAAATGAAGGTAAAAATTAATTCCTACAGACATTGATATTTATTTTTTGCATTTTGTGATTGAGCATATTGTAGTTTGTTGTTAATGCAAATTGTTTATATACTTGGTGATCTTATTATATGGAGTAAGATACGTTAGAAAATATTTCAAATTTAACTTAGCACCTCAAAATTCCTTTAAAATATTTCTGTTTTTATGTTTCATTGTAGGATGCAAGTATTTTATATTCGTCAGACATGGATATCATAAAGGAATGTCTTCACAAGTTAAATGATTTTAGTTCTATCCGATGCGAACAAGCTAAAAGTCGAACAAAAACTCACACTATAAATGGTGTTAATAAGAATTTAAATGGTTCAACTTCGCATACAGTTTTTAAACAGCCAGTACAAAAAGTTGAACAGAAAGTGCATGAGAAACCTAAAGAAGTTCAAAAAGAATCTCCACCATTGTCTTTCTTTGGGAAGACATCTACTGGTAATCTTTTTTTTATTTATAAGCTTTTTTCTGCTTACTTAAGATAGCAAGGGTCGAAATAACAACCGTCTGTCGACGAAAATGAAAATAAAGCTGTCAATATAATCTGATGGAAAAATATTTACCCGCTTATGTTATCTAATTTAATTTTTCAAATTAATTGCATACGAATGGCTTGAGAAACCAATTTAGGTTGTTTTTTGTAAGAATAATTATTTCAAACCCTAAATAAGGTGTTTTATTTCAACCCCTGGATAGGTTTTTGCGGATAGATATTTTTAAGGAAATTTTTATATGATTTATATTAGGTGAATATGATATTGGCGTCAATCTGAAATTTTTCTTTCTTAGAAAAATTTTAAGCATAAAAGTTTGACAATGAATTATTTTTTGGTTTTCAATCTGGTTACGTTTCTTATAGGTCAAAAAATAAAAACTGATAATAAAGTATCGAAAAATGATGCAGATACTACAAACAATAAAACCAAAATTAAAAAAACTACTAGTTTTTTTAATTCCAAACCAAAAACTGAAAGAAAATTAGAAAAAGTCAATGAGAAAAAGGAAGATATTGAAAAAATTAAAAAAACAGACACGAAAAAAGACGAGTTAAAGAAGATTGAGAACGAATGTGGGATAAATAAAAAGAATGAAAATAAAGAAAAAGAAGAGAATACAACTATGGGAAAACTTCATGAAAAAACTAAAGAAAGTATAAATAGTGAACCTATTGAAGACGAATCAATCCCAGTTGACCAAAGATGTCACTCTAAAAAAAGGTACAATCTAGTTTATGTTCACATTGCAATATCCAGTTCTCTCACTGTATGTAAGTATTTTTGTATATATTTGTAAACTAAACACAGTTTAATTTTTCAATAAAATAGAATTAAATAATGTAGTAGCTTCAAATTCCAATCCCGCCTGGTTTGAAATTTAATTTCGAATGTAGGTCCTTGTAGCGTGTCTGCGAACGAAAAGCCTTGTTTCTTTCTAAAAGAGTATCACAATCAAATTTGTCTAAAATTAATATATTTTAAAAAACATTTCCTGACAAATAATTCTCTTGATATTTTAAACAAACCGCAAATAAATATTTTTGGTGATTTGGGTAAAAATTTCAACATTTTACTTTTCTTGTGATTGGTTCAACTATTATTATCCATGTTTAAGTTATAGTTTGAGTAAGGAATTGATTAAATAATTCTGTATAAATTATTATTGATTAAAGCTTATTTTAATAATATTCATTATTTTGATTCAAAAGACTTTTAATGGGATGTTTAATTTATTTTATAAATATTAATGTTAAAGTTGAAGTCTGATTATAGGAAAGCTTTGGTTGAAGAATCAAACTCTGATGATGATGTAAGTGTGATATCTACTATACTGTAGTTTGTTATTTTTTTATTAAGTTAATTTTTGTTGTTCCACTGTCTGTTTTTATTGTGTTTCCTGGTTTTTTGGTTTTTCTAGTTTATTTAGTTTTTTTTTCATTAGGATTTTGAAAGTTTTGTCTCAAACAATAAAAAGTAAGTAGTATAATTGTACATGTTACAGCTGTACCAATCATCTTAAGGCCATGTTACAACTGTTATTTTCCCATTTTTACAAAGAGAATTATTAAAATATTTTCAGGATGACACCTGATAAAACTGAAGAAATATCCAACATTTTACACGAGAGCATGGATGATGAAGAAAGTAAGTTAATTTTTTTTTTAAGTTTTTTTTACTACTTATCGTATTTTCTCATTTAAAACTTTAAAGTCAATTTTTATGCAAAAATTTCTAGTAGTTGCACCGACTCCTGAACCTGTCAAACAAAAGACAAAGCGCAGAAGAAAAGAGGTAGATGAGAACAAGAATTCCAAATTAAAAGAAAAACTCAAGGGTAACTTTGCTATTTTATTTACTTTAAAGTTTGGAAGGGCTTTTACCAATAAAGTTTAACCTAAGTAAGTGTCAGAAATTCAAGATGTCGTTGATGGTCACATTATTCAAGGAAGTTGCAGATAGAAGGAAAACATCGGCTTTGTTAAACTTAATGATTCTATTTATTCATTTAATTGCTTTAAAACAGAGCTTCTCGACTTCATATGTAAAAATATTAACTACAAATATATTTTTAAGAACTACCGACAACTTTAAATGGTTAAAACAGTCACTTAGAAAATCAAATTTTATTTTATCATAAAAAGATTTTCTGTTTTTCTCAAGAAGAAAAGCTGTGTTAAATGTTTGTCTAAAATTGTGTATTAGATATTGCGCATATAAACTAAATTCGTTAATACGAATGTGATTTCTAATCAAACTAATCATGTGTTTGTAATCTCTTCACAACAAAGTGTTCTTAGTACCTTTACTAAAATAATATGTTGGCTTTAAGTGAAGAGACCCTACAAAAAAGTACAAAAGTGCTTTTTTACCCTACAAAAAATTAATCTAAAGAATTCATGTTTTCTTTGATTATTTTTACCTTATAAAGTTATATTCGTATATTTCTTTTGTATTAAAAAAGATTCTTTACAAAAATAAATGAGTTTTTTTGTGGTTCCTTCTAGATACAAATTCCTTGCATTATTTAATAATAATTATTGATTTGCGAATTTGTTTTGAAATTATCATTATGTTAATTAAGTTATTCCAAATACAAGTAAGCAAAGCAGACTTTTTTATAATACTAGCTAATAACCTTAAAGGGATTCCTTTACAAGCTCAAAACTAATGACTAAACTAATAACTAACTAATTATTATTTTTTTAATTTGTGTTTCTTAACTTAGCTCTTGTTCAATTGTTGTGACTCATTTCTTTCAGGTGATCCACCAGTTGTGATAAGTAGTAACGAATCTCTATCACGTGTTAGCGAACCTTTATCACGTGATACAAACCATGAGCCAGTAGTGACAGGTAAGAAGAGAAAGAGAAGAACAGTATTGAAGTCGAAGCAATTTTTAGATGAAGAAGGGTTTATGGGTAAGTCAGACAAGTATTGCTATGAAGTAGGTGTTGTGGGTAAATAAGACAAGTATTGTTATGAGGTAGGTTTTATGGGTAAGTAAGACAAGCCTTGTTATGAAGTAGATTTTATGGGTAAATAAGACGAGCATTGTTATGAGGTAGGTTTTATGGGTAAATAAGACAAGTATTCTTATGAAGTAGGTTTTATGGGTAAATAAGACAAGCATTATTATGAATTTGGTTTTATGGGTAAGTAAGACAAGCATTGTTATGAAGTAGGTTTAATGGGTAAACAAGTATTGAGATGAAGTAGATATTAAGGGTAAATTTGAAAAGTTCTAAGCATTCTGGGGGTCTTGTTGCCATGACATAGCGTAAATAAAAGTGCTAGGATGAAGAGTGCTTGGAAAAGCTTTGAGCCTGTACTAGAGTATGTTAGAAAGTTATGTTCGTCGTAAGAAAGTTATGTTTGTCGTAAGAAAGTTATGTTCGTCGTATGAAAGTTATCTTCGTCGTAAGAAAGTTATGTTCGTCGTTAGAAAGTTATCTTCGTCGTAAGAAAGTTATGTTCGTCGTAAGAAAATAATGTTCGTCGTTAGAAAGTTATCTTCGTCGTTAGAAAGTTATATTCGTCGTTAGAAAGTTATCTTCGTCGTAAGAAAGTTATGTTCGTCGTTAGAAAGTTATGTTCGTCGTTAGAAAGTTATGTTCGTCGTTAGAAATTTATATTCGTCGTAAGAAAGTTATGTTCGTCTTTAGAAAGTTATGTTTGTCGTTAGAAAGTTATGTTCGTCGTTAGAAAGTTATATTCGTCGTTAGAAAGTTATCTTCGTCGTAAGAAAGTAATGTTCGTCGTTAGAAAGTTATGTTCGTCGTTAGAAAGTTATGTTCGTCGTAAGAAAGTTATATTCGTCGTAAGAAAGTTATGTTCGTCGTAAGAAAGTTATGTTCGTCGTAAGAAAGTTATGTTTGTCGTAAGAAAGTTATGTTCGTCGTAAGAAAGTTATGTTTGTCGTAAGAAAGTTATGTTCGTCGTTAGAAAGTTATCTTCGTCGTAAGAAAGTTATGTTCGTCTTTAGAAAGTTATGTTCGTCGTAAGAAAGTTAT
This sequence comes from Aglantha digitale, assembly GCA_031471615.1. NCBI lineage: Eukaryota > Metazoa > Cnidaria > Hydrozoa > Trachymedusae > Rhopalonematidae > Aglantha > Aglantha digitale. The sequence goes on along the minus strand of JAUELD010058299.1, from coordinate 28,715 downwards.
GTTCGTCGTTAGAAAGTTATGTTCGTCGTAAGAAAGTTATGTTCGTCGTTAGAAAGTTATATTCGTCGTAAGAAAATCGCAATAGTTTGGAGTATGTTAAAATTCATATTTCTAATTTCTAGTAACTCGTAAAGAATATGAAAGTGAATCTTGTTCAGACGAAGAAAGCGATAAAGAAATGTCAAAAGAACAGCTCGATAAATTGCCTCCAGTAAAAAAACAGGCTGCCATTTTGAAACAAACTGTGAACGAATTGGAGAAGAAAAGTACAAGCCACAATAGAAAAACAAAGCATCAAGCCTCTTTGACCAACTTCTTCAAGAAAAAATAAACATGCACGAAACTTAAAGACAATATATATATAAAATATTTAATAAAAATAAAACCTGCGATATCGTATGAAATTTTCGGTGCCGTACATTTCTAATATCTTGCTTAAAATCGAGTAATACATACTAGGAGAACACTTCTGAGTACAGCGGACTTGCAAGGTTAATAGCATTATAAGGTTAATGAAACTCTAAGACTTCTATCATGTATAGATAGCAAGGACCAAAGCTAGTGTGGGTACGATATAACATTATCACTCAGGATAATGCAGAACTTGCATATCATTTCATGATTTCGCGGTTTATTGTTTATTATTTCACGTCACGTTGTTACACGCATATAAAATAGACAATTTCATTAAAAAATATATTAGATGTTTCATTTTAAATCTATATTGTACTTGTATTTAAATCTGCACAAAAATGAGCGGTCAAGGGAATCATCCATTTTGAACAGCATTCTCTAGATTTATCGGTTCATTGAAATAGGGTTTTATATTTATTATGTAGCTAAGAAATGGAGCTTAGTCATATACTACTTACTTAAATCTACAAACGATTGCCACAAAAATCGGTGCACTGTATTTATTGCTCTATGTTTGACAGCTTGTGAGTTACAAGTATTTCCATGTTCACAGGTTAGTATTTAACTTATTCATCTGCGATACTCCTTTTATATTCAAAAGACCTTTTCATTAATTATTTGTACCTGTTTAAAACGAGACGAAGCTTGTAGTAATACCCATGTATGTAATAAAGTTTAATGGTTTTTATTCTATTTAAATTACAGTTAATTACTCAAAACCTCATACTTCAAGCTTCTCCTCGTTTTCAAACCGTTTTCTCTCCTTCCGTTCTTGCTCCTAGGGGGAAGATCATATGTTTGTGGTACACCTCCCATTCCCAATCAAAAAAAGGCTGCACCCAAATGCATATTTTTTGGAGACAAACAACTATGCAACTTCAAGTTTGTTTTAATGGTGTATAAAATACGTTTCATATCTGATATGGAATTAAAAATATAACTTTTTGTTTATACTGATTCATTTATTCGTGTAGTTAGTAAATGAACGAAACTAAAAAGTGGAGAAAAACATTTGTTTCCTCACCCAAAATACGTTGTTCAGGAAACTGGAATATTCACTTTTTACGATCTGTTACCAAGACTACTGTATCACAATAGTTATTCCCTGTCGTATTTATTACTTAGATGTAAGTATGTTTTTATTTTTCCCTAATTTTTGCATTTAAATACATTACTGATTTTTAATCATTACAGCCAATGTCATTATAACAGCAAAATATATATCACCATTAATTCCGGGATAAAATCAACTGGTCATAAAGATATAGATTAGCGAAATTAAATTCTACTAACTCGACACATAGTTTGTAGAAAGATATAGGTAAAAAACTAAAAATCATTTTATTGTTCAAGTTTGTGCACTGTCAAGGCATTGTTTCCTATTGTTTAGGAGATATTAATTACCCATATAAACTGTATCCTCACGGAGTAATAAAAACTGCAAAAAAGCTTTTTCTTTATGATTTCTTATGAATTTGACTGTGTACAAACTGTACCGTTCAACATAATTCTAAGATGTAAAGTCATACGAGTTTCGGTAAGTTCATGAATTTAATTTTCGGGGCTATTCACATTGAGTGTACCCTGCCATCCCCCAACCTTGTACGTATTTAGTGTTCCCTCAATTGCATGTGTGCAATTAATTATATGTATTGCGCCACCAAGTTAATAAACAAGAAGTGGGAAATAATTAAATGTAAGAACAGGCGATAAAACCAATTTAAAATTCATGGTTTAAACCCGTGAACGATGAGGGGCATTAATTTCAAGGGGGAACCGCATAGTTAAAGCAATACATCATAAGCGGAACTCGGATATCAAGAAATATCAAAGAGTTTAACCTGAGGTGAAACAAGACATTTTTTTTTACAACAACACTACGAAAATTCACTTTTTCGTATGTGAATATCCCCTCCTCTCAAGTTAAATTATGTTTGGTAACATATCAAACGAGAAATTCATTACGTAGACTGTTATATATGATAGTTTGTCATAATCACAAACATTAATTATTTTTTTGGAAAGTAGTTCATATGGGGAAATATGACACATGTGGATGTGGATTATGTGGTTTTCCTATATGAGCTGCTCCCCTTTTGAGATATTTGTAGACATCAGCAAATATTAATAAAACAGCAAAAACAGCTAACAGAACAAATAAATAAAATTTTAAAAATTCATGCAGTATACAAAATAATTATCGTTTCATTTTTCATTATAAACCTATTTAATTAAACTAGGCTACCAACTTCGTACTCAAATCTCAATCAATTATAAAGGAAACAAAGGAATTCATGTACCATAAATTTGGATACTGTATTTCTACGTTAAGACATTTCTAGTGTTTTTAACGTGATAAGAGTGACATGTACCATGTTAGACACTTTTTTCTTGTCTTGTTTTCTTGTTTAATAACCAACTACCGATCAGTTAGATGTACCACATGGTATGGAGGGACTGCTGCATTGATGGATTGAGTGATTCTGATTAAAACATCATTGGAACAACGTAACGTTATACAATGGACATGCATACCACGTGTCATCTATTCCAACCCATTGAATCTGCTGGTTAGTGACTCCATATTTGTAATAATGCATAAATACATTCGTATTTTCATATATACTATATTAGTTATCAAAACAACTCGAGATCAGGTCTTTTTAAAACGAATGGGTCCAAGTGATCACCTCTGTGGTACGCAATTCATTTTCGTGGCAGCACTATCTAGACTCAACGCTGGTATATAACCTGTAATAGAATAGAGAATTATTAAGAATTATCAACAGCAAGATTATTATTAAGCAGTAGCAATGCCTCCTACACAAATAATAAGCCCTACGTCATTCATAATAACGGAACGATGTTCTATAGAGAGCGGAACGATGTTCTCTAGAGAAATGACCTTGCGAATGCGTTTGTTAACTAAACAGGCAAACAAGAATATTTTTGATCTAGGCGCCAAAAAAATGGAAAAGAAAAAAAAATAAAAAAAAGAAGAAGAATTATGATAAAATCTTTTTTTCCTTTCGAGTCAATTTCGTTTGGTGAAAAAGTGAAAAACAGGAATAGCTCTTTATTAAATATTCTCTAACCATTTCTAATAGAATGTTTCTTCACCGTCATCGTCATAGTTGACTGATTCAATAGTATCAGACACAGCTGATACCACCGACCACCTTGGTCCCAGATCATCTAAACCACTACTCGATTCTAACGGCTTTAAAATATCGTCGAAGTTGCTGTCTTCATCAACATCGAAATCGTCATTGTATTCACTTTAATAAAAAAATAAGGGTTTCATGCTGTTGCATTGTGGTAGTTCTATAACTGTTGCATTGTGGTAGTTTTATTCGCAACATATTTTTCATCTGATTTATGACTGGACAAAAGACATCAAAGGATACAAAGAAATTCTCATTTTTTATTTTGTATCTAAAAAAAAATAATGTTCATACTTATCATCGCAACCACCTTCTTCAGCCACCAGTAATTCATACTCGAGGTTGACGAACTTCTCCCAAACACTTTCACTTTCACAATCATCCTACATATGGCGAAGATAAAAAAAATTTTTATAAAAAAATATTATTTTAATGTATGGAAACACTACATAAGCATTTACATTACGCAACCTGTGCAAAATTAATGTATTTTCTTTTACCTTGGAAGACTGAAATGGGTCTTTCTGTTCGTGTTCTAACCACCTGTCAAGATTAAAGAAGGTATCGAAGAAGACTGGGGCGAGTTTACATCTTTTGATATCACGTAGAGTTACAACGTTCTCGACTTCAGGTTTCACCAGATCTAACGTCTTAAAAAACAATAACATTAGTTAGTTTTTCGTGAAGATTGACTTATACACTCTCTACATGCCATTTTGCAATTTTAAGGTGCGCAAGGCAATACAATGCAAAATTAAACCTTTATTCACAAAAAACAGAGAAATTTAGTATAATACTTGGCAAAGGCAATCTTCAAAAGCTAAAGTTTCCATTCCCAAATCTTCCATTTTTTTGAGTTGATCGCTGTAAAAATGTTCCATTTCGTATAAACTGATAATTCCATCGCCATTTAAATCCATACAGCGAAACCAATATTCAATGCTATGAAAAGCACATACATGTGTTAGTGAATAACTTCTACACCAGTCTCTTTACTTACGCTAATTTTATTTTGATAAAGACTGCACTAGATTGATGAAAAAGATACTTTTTTACTTTTGCTTTATCGACGATAATGAATTTAAATTTTTATGACACCGAAAGCAACAAAATATTTTAACTTTCTTAATCTAACGCGTTTTGCTGTACACAAAAATGAATGTGAATGATACTAAACAACGTTTCTTACCCAGGTATTGTTGTTTTATCAACTTCTGATAATATAAACCATACAAAGTCAACATAAGACATGTGACCATCTGAAAAACTTGGTCCACTGAAATAAAAAAATAAAAATATAAACAGAAATTACACACTCATGGAGCGAACGAACAACTAATTCTCCCACCCTAACAAGTATTTATCTCCCGCCCTAACAAGCAGTTATCTCCCACCCTATAGTACATACTACTCTCCACGACTAACACATATCACTGGCAAATACAATGGCATCCCTTAGACCTTAAACATTTTTGTGACTTCAAAAACAATAACGATAACGATCTAAAAAAGGTAGCATGATTCATTATATAAATATTGCAGACAGCTTCAATTATTTTTAATCCTTGCTCAATCTTAAATAATTATTCAATACAATATCACTAAGAGTCCCTGACCTGTGACACGTTACAAAAAAAAAATAGTTTTTACCGTGTGACGCAACCAGAAAATAATCGATCAATCATGCAGTTAGAAATAGCTAAAAATATAAATAACATTAATGAATAACAGATTGAATCTTGAAAGAAACAGAAACCTCACATAAGAGATCATCCAAAAAAATTGAAACCATGATCTTTAGAGTACCAAACATTCCCAACACTAGACTGTACAGTTTAACAAGAATACAGATGATATAGCTATAGATCCTTTTGATTGCGGTATTTAAATATTTAAAGAGATACCTAAGGTACTTAGGTAAACAAAAGATCAGCACTTTTTATTTCACGAAAAGTTCTCTTTTCGTTCTTGGAATCCCTTCAAAGGAACTTTTTAAAAAAATAACATTTAAAAAGAATTCTCAATGAAAAACTTTTAATACTTTTAACCCATTAATTTATTTCTTTACTGAAATAACACTTTGAAAACTTTGCTATATATTTAAACCAATCAGATTAGCTTACCACTGTTTGAGTACCGCAACAAGTCTTCCTTACTAATTACCATGTCATGATCCGTGTCCAACTCCCAAAATTTACAATAAATCACGTAAAAATGCTCGTACGAAAAAAAGTCTACAATCTATAAATAAAAATGGATTTAATTAGTTAATACGCATATCAGATATGATTAAGTTTTTATTAGTTTGCATATACCAATAGAAATAGAAATATAAATTCACACAACAACAAAAAATTTGACCCTAAATTGACCTTTTAATCCTATTTCCTGGAACTTTTCCACGAATATTAGTTATTACTTATTATTTCTAAATCTAAGATCTATCTCTATATTTCTGAGAGCAAACAGCGTGTGAAAAAAATATCAGTAAAAATCTGATTAACAGTTTCTTAGAGAAGTCAGAAAAAAGAAGCTGAGGGTGCAAAAAATTGAAGCTAAAATTGTCTTTGATTTTGACGACTTTACCAAATAAAATATTAGATATACTGGCAAAAATGCAGTAAAGTAACCTGGTAACGAAGTATATGAAACGTCACATACCTGGTTAATGTCTTCCTCTTCCTCCAGTCTTTGCATAACCTAAAGCACAACCTTTATTTTATATTGTTAATTCTCTTCACCCTTGAGTGAACGTCACATTCATCTGTTCAAAAGATGTTTCGCGTTAAGACCAGCGAATCATATTTGGTTGTCAAATTATTTTCACTCCCTTTGGAGAATAGTAAAAAAGTATCATCATGGTCGACCCATATTTTGAATTACGAGGATTAATTTTCCTTTAGCAGCCTCCTTCCCCCAAAACAAAAGAACTTCACAAAGCACTTTACAATATTCGATAGAGTACACATTAAGAAATAAGTAGAGTAGTAAGCTAAGTAGACCGTAAAAAAAAAACTTACAGCCAAAAAATTACTTTTACGAAACTCAGGTAAAGTTAACTTCATATTCCATTTACGATTGATTGAATAAAATATTCTTGATATCACCTAAATTAAATTACTAACAAATGAAAAGTTTGAAATTCGAATAAATCAAATAGAAACTGCCTGCCAAGGATAAGGGGCATTGACCAGGAATACTTTTCCATTGTTGTGTCTAAGTAAGTACCCATATTTCTATAACTTTGTTTATAACCGATGTGCGATGTAACTAGCTTAGCCACACATACTTAATTAACCTTGAATGACTTGTGGTCCTGGGGTAAACTACTGTTTCCAATAGAAGTTAAGCTAGCCGCTCTACCATGCAACTCGGGAGGATTTGAAAATGTTGAGCTAATGACTATACAAGCCTCATTTTAATTTTTTGTTGTTAAACGATGGAAAGACAGACCTTTTTATTCCATTTAGTACGAGGTAGGTTTGGGTGTGGCGCGAGACACTTTTCTCCTTAGTCAAAATATTTTCGCTAACTTACCGTTATTATGTAGCGAGAATGGAACTCTGGAGCTTCCACTAAAAACTGTAAACCAGGGTGAGTGTTTATAATGTCCTATAATAAATGTCAGAAAATATCATATTTTTCGATTGCTAACGAATGATAAAAAGCAACCTACAAAAGAAGAAAATTTGGAGAGAGAAATTAGAAGTTCACTAAAACATTATAGCAATAGGGTTAAAAACATGTACTCTTATTAGTTGAATATTAGAACTCGAGGGGATTACTCATTAAGTCAATACTTTAATCTAAAGGAATCGCTCATTAGGTCTATATTAAGATCTGATGGAACTTTCTAGACTTAAGAAGGGAAAAGGTGGGTTAAGTTTTTAGATAAAAAATACAGCTGAAAAGAACATCTAACAAAAGTTGGCTAAAGGGCACTGACATTTTGTGTTCCCAAATGTACCCTGTTGTTACAAACCTTTTTAAAAAGTTTAATTATAGAGAAAAGTCTAGCTTGAGGGCAGTGGTCTCTTTATTAGAATATCATTTCAGATTTATATTAATTTGCTTTACATGGAATTAAAATCATTCATTACATAAGTCACAATTAACATCATATAAACAAATAGGCTGCTTTTTCAAATACAAGTTCTGAAAACCAAAATACCTGAAGCAATCCTTCGAAATCTTCACTCTCCAGATACTTTTTATCTCTACATAACAGCATATGAAAAAACTGAGATGCTTCGTCATGGTAACTACTTGAAATCCTAAAACAAAACTTGAAATCCTAAATCCTAAATGCCAAAGTGAAGTTTGTTCTACAACAATACCCTGCTTATAAAACTTATGCTAGCTATGATCCGTTCCTAAACCTAAACTGAGTGTAATATCTCTCACACTAACACTTAAGTAATAAAATAATAGTAACTAAACATTGATTTAACACAAAACAATTATTAAATCTAAATTTAAAGGTTCAAATAAATAAGGAGGGTAAGTGAGAGGTGTGACACACACACACTCTCCGGTAATAAAAAATATAATAATAACAACTTCTTTAACTGTTTCTCCTCATCATTCATATTAGTTAAAACTTGTTAATACCTTTTCCATGTATCGATGACTTGTTGGCAAGAAACTTCTATCGTTTTTCCAGCACTGCAAGCATTGAAGAAAGGGAACTTCCAATATAAAGGCCAGCTGCATGCCTAAATAAAGAAAAAGTTGTATCAAGTTCCACCATAACAGCTTCATTAAACATTAAAAACCAGAAACAAAAAAGCAGGGAAAAGTATGAGAATCAAGAAAGAATGTCCATTTAAATCAGTTTATATATACAAGCCATTCATGGTATAAACAAAACTAAAAAAAAGCAAGAAACCTTCTGTTTAAAACTCACTTTAACAATTTTATCGAAAGATGATAGAGTTGCTGTTTTGCGCTGCAGTTTATGAAATACGTTTTTGATGGATTCGATAACACTACTTTCTGTTTTGCTTTTCGCATTAATAGGACTTGCTGGTTCACCATAAGGAAAATAGAATGGTTTTATATCTTTAGCACATCCTGGAAATATAATGCCCCTTTTTTCTTCATGTACGCTTTGAAGTAAACTCTTTCTGGAGGCTTTACGGGAGATTTTCCTTGTTCGAGGACTTCTAGGTGTAGTTGGACTACTCGGGGGTATAGGCGGCGAGCTAGGTCGACTGTTTGTATTTATTCCAATCAATGATAACCCTGTAGGAGATAACGGTTTCGGTATTTCTTGAGAGATATCTATTGATCCTATTATTGTACTTGTTAGATCTTTACGAAGTTGCTGCTGAGTTTCCAACTCGGAGAACCAATGTAAAAACAACTCGTCAACTTTCTGCTTTAGTAATGGTGTCATTAGACTCGCCATTGATGTTTCAGTTTTTGAACAGTAGGTTTTTGTAGATATTTTTTAATTTGTTTAATATTTTCTACAAAAAAAACACAGAAAGTCATAAAGATTACAGACGCATTTTATAGTGTGATTTAAAACGTATAGCCAACACGATTAATAATTAAAACAGATCGAGAGAAGCAACTAAGATACATGCAATAGAAATATATAGATTAACAGTCTAAAGATTGTTCAATTCAATCAAAAAATTAACCGCTTGTCATAGCATTATGTTTGTAATTACAAATATACAAACCGGTTTTTATAATACGGATTAGATGTCTTATGACGAAACATTGAGAAAATATCATTAAAAAATTATAACAGATGCAATATCTTTGTAGCGGTAACTAATCTTAGTTTTATCTATCTGTATGTAATGATAACAAGAGATTTCGTAAGAATACTTAGTCAGTGGTAGCACATCAAACTTTCACCACAATGTTTAAGTTTGTCTGGTAAGTGGTATATAAAGTATAAATTTATTATCACTGTAGCACAAATGGGAGCACTTAAATATACTAGAACCTTGCAGATCAGATACAAGCAGATTCTTACACGCAGATCAAGTGCACAGATCACTCATAAACTTGAACTCTCTCGACACATTCTTTATCACTTTGTCACGTGTCCTAACCTTGGACCAATGACTTCATAATAAGTCCATTAAGCTTTAATGCACAAAAGTAAACATACAAATTTACATGCACTTGTTCACAACAAGTTTTTAGCAGTCAGTCGAAAAGCAGTCAGTGTATAATCAAATAACTCAATATTGGTTTCTCCTTAATAATATTAACTAAGGAAAAAAACAATACAGTCACAAAATATTGTGCTGAACTAATTAACCACTTTTTACTAATATAAGCGGTCACGATTAAAATGGATGAATACAAAAGGATTAAAAATGGCTTCTTATCGTATAATGTAGAGTAATAATATATATAATGCAAACTTACAATTTCAAAGCAGGCCTTTTATTCTGTTAACAAGAAAATTAAGGAAAATTAAAATTATTCTAATTCGTAATACAAAATAAAACAACAACACTTTTATCTACTACGGCAAGTTGTATTATAAATCATTAAGAACAATAATCTAACACAAATTTGGACAGCATTGATTTAATTGAATCATTAAATTTTTATGAATAAAATTTTAAATTTAAGAAAAATAAACATACCACTGTAAACATGAATTAATTTTTTTATTATAATTATACAGAGGAAAAACTATCTGTAACAATAATACAAAATTAAGCATAAAACTATGTATTACTTCCTGAAACGAACTAATGACTTAACCTAGTCATTTTTTTTATTAAGGACCTGAATATTAAAGATATGAATCACATTGATGAAGAAAGAAACAAGTTTCACAACACATAATTATGTTGCCAACAAAATCTTTTGTGATCTTTTTTTCTTTGTGTGTTATAACTTATAAAGAAAATGAACATATTTATATATATATAAAAACAACATAACAATGTACAACCATATTAAAAATAACTGTAGTTCTTAATATTCCTTATTTGTTTAAGATAACAAATTTTTATGGTATACTTTTCATTCAACATACTTACATAAATCTTTCAACGGTAACTATGCATCTTATTATTCTGTATCAATAAACAAAAAAACATTACATAAGTAAAAATTATAAGGCTTTACTATGGTCAGTTTAAGAGAAAATAAATGGTTTAAAAAGTTATATATTAGATAACCATGAACGTTGAGGTTATATAAGTACATGTTTAACACATGAGTAGTTGAACTCATTGTTAATATTTCATAATTATAAAAAGCATGAAAGAAAAATAATACTTTACAAAGTTAATAAAAGAAGAAAAACCACTGTAACATTATATGTGTTATGTCATAGCGGTTATGAAAGGAATATTTGAATCATCACAGTTACATCAACTTAGCCACAATATATGTTAATAGATATGAAATCAGGATTATACGTTTGTGGACTTCCGGACTCAATGGAAAATTTGAAACTTACTTGATTTACAGCCAATCAGAACAATGTCATGTAATACTATAAAAAATAGCTCAATACTGAAATAAATAAATAAATAAATAAATAACAAATTGTGGTTATCATTTTAAAGCTACCCTTGCCTTTACTCATATTTATAATTTCAGAAAGACAAAAAAAAATTTAATACAGCCATCATACGATGTTCCACCATATGATGTGCCAACAGTAATGACTGGCGATGGATGGATCAATCCCAACATTTCAGCATAACCCAGTTTAAATAAGAACTAGAGATACATAACATATAAACATCAAAAAAATTCATAATAAAATGAAGATAAAAGGCAACTTGATTACCATAATAAAAATACATTACAATAACATTATACTTGAACTGTTATTTCTGTGAACCAGTCTTTGATAAATATTATAATTTATTTTTAGCTAACAAAACAGACAAACTATTTCAATAAAAAGGTCAAAAGTCATGAATAATTGAAGGAACTCCTCTTCAGACAGTTGATTATTGTTAATAATAACAATACTGATATTTAAATTAACATTCTTTTCCACAATCAATCTCTTATTGCAACAATATATTATTCATTGAACAAACAAATCAAACAAAGAGATTCACTTAAAAAGAAAACATGACACCTATTTGAGTAAAATGGCAAATAAAAAGATAATGAACACAAGGAAATGATGTCACAGACTCTGTCCTTGTTCAACTATACTAAACTAACAATGTAAATAACTAATCCTCATTTTTACGAAGGAAATGTAAAAATCAAAAAAATAATATGCTTTAAAAATAACAAACCGAAAAAAAAATCCAATTTTATTCTTTATTAAACATTTCCAGTAAAATAAATTAAAAAAAAAAAATATTGTTTAAATAATGCGAAAATAAAATCTTCCTAAAGAAACAACTAAATAAATTCTTTATTTAACATTTCCAGTAAAATAAATTAAAAAAAAAAAATATTGTTTAAATAATGCGAAAATAAAATCTTCCTAAAGAAACAACAAGTAGAGCAATGAGGAAGCTAATCTATAAATCTACAATCGTTTACAATGGAGCCGAACTATCAGTAGTACACCCCAAGATAATATAAAATTTCACATTATTATTGTCATAATAATTAAAATCAAAAGCACAAAAATGTAAAAAAAAAAAATCACTGATTCAACATTTTTTTGCGTTCAACATTATGAAATCTTTGATATTTTTTAATTTTAAATTTAATTTCAGTATATACTTACTTTTATTGGGTAAACTCATACTCGTAGATAAATTTTCAATTTTATTTCAACACCACCATTTCTTACCAATCTGACATGACTCTCTACTACTACTCCCTATGATACACACACAGAATGATAACAAGCTTTTATAGGTGGTAAACAAACGTTCATGTTGATGTCATCACTTAATCTAAAAATTTATAGAATTTATCAAGTTCTGCAATGAAAACAATTATAGTGTTACTACAAATAGAAAGTATTTCAATGTATTATTAACTCAATTAAAAAAAATAACAACATAGAAATTGTTGGGAAAAAATGAACAACATAAACACTGACAAGAATTATAAGAATTCAAAGTTAATATACAGTACATATTCTGCAATCTGAACAACCCAAAATGTTACCTGAACAACATTATTACCTTTATACGTAGAAACATTATTAAAAAAAGATCTATTTTTACTTTATTGGATCTCTGAACATAACTGAACAACTAAACAGTATTAACATCATTATAACATTAAAACATATTATATACATACAGAAGATTAATAACAAGTATTAATTGACGTAATAAATAAATATTAACTTGAGCGTTGTGTAATAAAGTTTTCTGTTTACGTGCTGAACTTATCACAGTATTTACAATAAAAAAAATATTTTATTGTGGAAATTAAATCACAAAATAGGTGTGTACAGTCAGCAAAAAAAATAAATTCTATTTTTAACAATTTTTAACACAGCAAAAAAATACATTGTCTATAGGTAAAAAATATAGCTTTCAGGCTGAAATGTACTATTTGAGGTTCTCCTATAAAAATTCTAAATTATTTTATTTCTCCAAAAGAATCCTGAACTTTGTAAATTTTTTTTGGGAAATGTGTGTTATTATCAATGTCACCATGGCAATAAGTGAATAACATCAACATACTTGTAATCTTTTTAAATACCTTAATCAAAGCACTACAGTTAAAAAAACATAGATGTTAAAACTTTTAATCGTTTTAACCATAAACAAAGATGTGCAAAAAAATTATATATAGATAAACAATGCTTAGTTTCAACAGATGCAAAGGTTGTACTTGAAGCATTATATGCCATTGTTATAAGACAGTTTCAAACAGAGTAAAAACAAAAATAAAAGCCAAACATTATCCAGGTCTCAATTAAAAACATAACGGACCTTGATTTAAGTCAAAAGTTAAAAAAATATTTATTGTAAAACATGTTAAGTGGGTGTACAAAGAAAGCAACATATGAGGAAGAGTATATAATGGCTTGAGTAAGCTTATGAATGAAATATAGATAACAGTTGGACTAAAAATTCTTTATAAATAAAAACTCAAAACTATAATTGCTTAATTTTTTCATGCTAAAAACAACGACAACAGCAACAAGAAGAACAAACAAAACAAAACAACAACAAGCTCGGTCAATCATTTCAAGTGTTAAATAAATATGAAATTTTGAAATACATCATATATAGGTCTTACACAAAGTGTTAAAATAATCGAATAATTGAAATAATAATTATGTAATAAAATTTATTATCTATCATATTTTGACGTTTTGAATATATATATTTTAATAATCTTAGCAAGGAATAAAAAAAAAAATTATTTACAATTTATAAAAAAGAAAGGGAAACATACATAAAGTATCCTTCTTATTAATATACATACAATAAGAATATTATATAGGCTGTATAACTTATATACAGTCAAAGTATAAATCTGTCAAAGGTCTTTGCAGGATACCCAATACTCTACCAAATGGTTTCTGTCAAAAAGGTAATTTAAAATAACTAACATAAAAAATTCTTATTTTTAAAGAAAGGAATAGGCAGCCAGAATGCCCACAAGATCTAGATTAAGACTTAATATGTATGCGTGTTAAATTAATGTATGTTTACTTGATTATCAGTTATTTAAATTTGTTGATATGGGAGCGCTAGTATAAGCAGATTTCTGCGGTATCATATTAGTTAATGTAACAATACGTTTGCTGAGATTTGAATTATGCTCTTTCAAATATCGAATCATTTCTGATTGACGCTCCAATATGTCATCCAAACACTCTGCATCTCTGAAAGAAAAAAACATTACATCAATTTATAACATCAGTACACAAATTGTTTAGACTAAGAAATAAAATCGTTATATGATTTTGTTTCAAGCAATATATATTAAAATATAAAATGTTTTAAAGGGAACCCAAGTTAAGAAGACAATATGGATTCACTTTGGATTTGTAGATATAGACTTGAATAAAGTTTTTTACTCATTTGCAATGTCATTAAAGTTGGTTATCCCTGGTACCCAGATATGGCTTTCACTTTGAGTTTCACTAAATAATTTCAAAATGGTTTGAAAACTTCAAACGCTGAAAACTAGAGATAGAAAATAGGTTTTAGCAAGAAATAATAAGCATTTTTCATAATAACTGTCTTGTCTAATCATCCCCTTCTTCCAATCATCGATGTAATGATCCCCTGATTATAAATAATGATAATGATCCCCTGAAAAGTTATCAGTCAAAATACCACTATTGTGGCAATTTAAAGAGCTTAATGACATTTGGTACCAAACTATAAAAAAAGTTAATGGAAAAAAAGAAATGTGATGTGATGTACTAGATATCACAAGCAAAACACTGAATGTAGTCAATTAAAGAGTTCATTCCGATGCATGGCTATAGCAATTTTTGAAATACCTTATACTTGAAGTAAGATCCTTGCAAATTTAGTGGTTGCAAAAATATTATTTCAATATTATCTATAAATTTTTATTTATTTAAAACAGTCCATTTTAATGAAAAAAGAGTGCATCACCCACACCTAAAAGGCTGTTTGTTCTGTTTTTATTTATATATATTCTGAGCAAGGTTTTCTAGCTGTCTTGCTTAAATACTCCTGCAAGGGACAGACATTTTTAAGTTGAAAAATTACAACTCTCATCATGTATACTTACAACGATCCTACATAATATTAAAAATAACAGTTTCATGGCAAAAAATGAATAACTTCATGTTTTTTTTTTTTCTTTTCATAATAAAAAACAAATCTAAAATATGGAAAAGTCATAATTAAAGTTTATAATATTAAAATTCAAATCAACTTCAAACATATTTAATTATATATAACAACTTGTAGCTTAAAGAACTTAATTGCTTCTAGGTTTGGGCCAAATCAGAAAAAAAGTAAATTAATGGTATACTGTACATTTTCAAAAACGTTAATCTTTGGGTATAATTTTATTGATTTGCTAAATTTCCTGATTTATATTCTGTGCTTGATGTACCAGTGCTTAACTAGACCTAACTAGTATTTACTGATTAAAATAACCCATTCAAGATAATCTTTTTGGTATGTCTTATAATCTGCTGAGACGACAATATTAAATTATCTTTTATACAAAAAAATAATCCAAGTTTTGGTTAAATATACATAGTTTAAATGTGAAATTTCAGTTGGTGTGAAAAATATGTTTTATTTGATCATGTGTACACACTTTTTATGAGGATTTGATAACTGATATCTATCATTCAATATTTATGTTTTATAAACATGTATGAGACCTAAGAATGCACAAAATTATCCTCAACAAAATACTTTACCTGAATCCCGCTTCTAGTGGCACATTTTCATTGTTCGAAGCATTGATGACATCCTGGTGGTAAACATCGGGTGCATTTTTTGCACGGTTGAATGAACAAATAAATCCTAAACAAAAACAACAGTAGCTTAGAATTAATTATGCGTGGAAAGGAAATATTAAAAATTAATTAATTTCTACTCAAAAATATACTTTTTCAAAAATCCTTTTTTCTTTTATAAATCTTTTTTAAAGAAAATAGTAAAAAATAAGCAATTTACAATTTTAAGTAGGTAAAAAAAAAAAATTGTCATCAGTGCTTTGTTAAGTTCTATCTGCAGTTTTTCCATCAATAAGCTTTTTAAAAATTTAATTAGTTATTCTTTTTTGATCAAAGATAACAATGGTTAACATAATTATACTCAAAAGAATGATCAAAAGCATGTTCTAAAGCATGCCAAAAGCTTGATCCTAAGCATGTAAAAAGTATGGTCATAAGCATGTTCAAAACCACAAGAGTGCAACAACTTTCGAGATCTAGATTAAGCTTTTTTTTACACATTTTTATGTGGCTATAAATCCATTTATGTAATTATTCTATTATACATGGCTGATCTAACCACACACAGTATAACAGTTTTAGTTATATGCCAGAACAAAAATTATCTAGATTAACTGTAAGAGATTTAGGAGCTTCAAAGAGAAAAAAATCTAATAATATAATATACTTTAATTTAATTATTTAAATACCAAAACGTTATCAAGATTGATTCTTTGTACTAGCCTATCGACACCATAAAAATAATATCAAAACTAGCTGTATATACCCATTAAAATAATATCAAAACTAGCTGTATATACCAATTAAAATAATATCAAAACTAGCTGTATATACGCATTAAAATA
>JAUELD010058189.1:0-23744 GCA_031471615.1 Aglantha digitale | reverse complement strand
ACATTATACAGTCACGTCATCAAACATTATGTAGTCATGTAGTCACCTTCATCAGTCTCATCGTATACTTTTTTTCATTTTGATAAATACAAGTTAGGCTAAACAACCTTTTTAAAATGACATACGTGTTAAGACAACAAAATAATTATTTCATATCTTCTTATGTGAAGAAAATAAACTAGTATACATACTATAAAACATAATTGTCCCCTAAATATTTACAACAAATATTTACAATATTACTCTTAATAATAATGACAAAATAAATAACGAGTTAATTAAAGTTAACAGTTTCTTACCCTATAAGCCTAGGAGCTTTTAGAAACTGATTACTGTGGACAAAGCCTACGTTGATAACTCAGGAAACAAAAATACACAATCTTTATGTGAGTTGCACTTGTATAAATAGAGTGGAATATCATTAAAATCTTCATTAAGTTATATGAAATGACAATTTTAAAAAAACAGGTCCTAAATTTACCTAAAATACAAGAAAGTTTGTTTGCATATAAGAGAGAATGTTATTTAAATCTTGATTAGAAATGAAAGCCTTATTTACGATAATCATTGAAAATGTAGTCAAAATAAATAAAAATTTATTTATCTCTTAAAAAACCACGAGAAAAACAACTTAAATCTTTTGAAAACACTGAATTTAAAAAAGGATATTTTTTAAATATGGATTTTTGGTAGGTGTAGTCGTGGGAAGGCATTTCCATCCGCACCTATGGATAGTCGACATATTCTTTGGTATATGTTGCATCAACGAATTGCAATAACAAATTGTGTTTCCTCAACGTAACCACCGACCACGTAAGCCTAACCAAGTGAGTCTAGTCGCATGAAAAGTACCATGGAGCAATTATCACGTGATCACTAACCACGTCAGCATTAACCACATCAGCATTACAATATTAGCATTTACTATATCAGCATTAACCACGTCAGCATTAACCATGTCTGCATTAACCACGTCAGCATTAACCATGTCAGCATTAACCACTTCAGCATTAACCATGTCAGCATTAACCACGTCAGCATTAACCATATCAGCATTAACCACGTCAGCATTAACCATGTCAGTACTAACTAACCATGTGATGCTGTTAATATTTAATGAGCTTCATAGTTGTCTACGGGAACCGTATATGTTATGCATTTGGTAGTATGAAGTGCTGTCAACGCAAGTTGTTTGCGTGTTATAGCATTTTTAATTCGCTTATGTAGTCTGGCATAAATAAATATATTGCATACGCAGTTCGAAGTTTGCAACCACGTCAAAAAAACGTTTATTTTTAATGCGAGTTCGTAATTAAAACCGAAGCCATTGATCCATGAGATAGAATAAATTATAACAAATATGTCTTTAGGGAAAACGAGTAGAATAAACACAAACGCCATTATTATTATGAGCCTATAGACTTTATTTGGATTTAATGCACTTTCTTGACCTGTCAGGTTTTCCATACGCTCTCCATCGTAGAGTGTTCTATATATAAATACATTGCACGTAACAACTAAAAGCAATGCTACGAGCATGCGCAATGATAAGTACGTCAAAATGAAATATATGTTATCTGTGGCACGTTTGGTACATCCCACAGTAACAGACTCACAGCTCCTTCTACAAACCGCATTGTCATGTTGTACGATCGTTTGGATATCAATATCTCTGTTTGCAGTTATAAAATAATCTTTATGTGTGTAAATCTTCTCTAAGGATATATTGTTGCTTTCGACTTCTTCACAAGTGTAACTACTTTTGAACGCAAAGTTAAAATTAATGTATTCAGTTGAAATGTTTCGATTTGAAAGACGCCGTGCATTAAATAGACTATGATTGTATTGATGAGATGCATTATGATATTTTGCATAACACTCGTATTTTATCCGAACCTGGGAGGAGTGTAAATCTAAACTCGCCATCGTAGGGGTTTCTGTTAAGACTGAGAACATGGTGATTAATAGCACAAGTACTTTCAATCTGCCTTTTGAAATTTTCGTGTTCGTCACGATGATTAGTGTCCGTTCAAATATGATCAATAAAATCATACCTAAGGATACGGCAACCGATATTTTTTGCAAGCCTGGGACGAGTTTACAACATATTCGTCCAAACAGCCATTCATTGTATGACGTTATTTGCCAGTAGATGAACAATGTAGGGTTTAGAATACTCGACAAAAAATCTATGAATGCCAAATATAAGATAAGCAAATCCATGTCTGTTAGCTCTCTCCTTCGTGGTGCGAGTACGCATATAACAAAACCATTGCCAACTATGCCAAAGATGGCAATCAGAATGAAGCCAGCAATAATCAGATAGTCAAATTCTTTCATAGTTTTTATATAAAAGTGTATTTTAGCTGACCTGTTGGAAACAAATAACTAATTAGCATACAAAAACATTTTTATAGCAGGAAAATGCTTTTTCTATATACTGAGAGGTATATTTCATATTTTACTGAGCATAATTTTTAATAGCCTAGTTTCAGACAATCTTTACAAAAATATCGAAATTTTCCGTAATTTTCTACGCGATAATAATTAAGACGAAGAGACTTTTTCTAGCCTAACTTGTCTAATGTTGCCACTTCACAAATAACAAATCATAAAAATCACAGATTTTTATATTAAATAAGTTATACAAAGTTAAAACTATTAAAAAATAGAATAGTTAATAAAACGTTTAACTAAGGTCTCGAAATAAATCTATCTATCTGTATGAAAGCTGTACAAAGAGATGTTTATTTTTATTTTCAGTCTTTTCATATTTTACTTTTTTATGTTGGAGTTCTACAAAACACAAAAACACATGATAAACCTAACATATAAACTTATGTAACTAGTTACTCCTTTATCAATGTGGAAGGAAAGCTAACACTCGCTGACACGCTACAAGAACCTACATTCAAAATACAAGATTTCGAACCAGACGGGTACCGTTTTAGGAAGATCCTTGTAGAGTGTCAGCGTGTGTTAGCTTTCCTTCCAACTCATTTAAGAATGTCTTTTAGAATGCATTTTTATATAATAGGACATTATGGCTATACCCAAGGTAACAATAATTAACGTAAACATTCATGTAGCCTTCTTCCCTATATCAAACGAAATATTTTAAGTATACAACTGGGATAATTTGCAAATGTTTTCTGAATAAGACATTGGTAGAAACAAAATACAGTTTAAAATAAAAATTCATAAATTTGAATATCAAGTTATTATTGTGTATTTTTTTTTATATAAGTATAATGTAGAAAACCTTGAACGTATTTTGATTTCATATTGTTTTAACAAATCTATTTGCATTTTCTTGCAACATCACTTAAATGTCATTTACACTTTCTTGCAACAACACTTAAATGTCATTTATACTTTGTTGTAACAAAACTTACTATCATTTTAATTTTTTCGTAACAAAATTACTATTGCTGTAACAAAAAGTTACTGTCGCTTATACTATGTTATAACAAAACTTACTGTCGTTTATACTTTATTGCAACAAAATTAATAACCTGGCATTTGAACTTTGTTTTTATAAAACAAATTTTATAAAAAAAACCGCAATGTTAGAATGCTACTTTCTTTATAACGATGTTTTGACAACAAGACGGTTTCACCATGTTTCGTTATAAACTGAAATTTTTACACTCCTTAACATGAACCATATGCTTTTTTTTCTCTATTTTTAAAAAAAAATGAATTAAGAGCCCATTTAGAGCATGAATTTATTTAATGAACAAAAATATTTCTTGAAAGATAAGGAAACATGGAACAAAACATTTAACAGTGCTGGAAGATAGTTTCATGAATATAAACCCATCTGCTGAAAACGATGAGATAAACTGTTCTTTGTGTGTATAACTTGACTATATAATAGATACTACTATAAAGATTAGTAAAATTGAATATGATGTGTAATATATTCTACCATTATTCAAAAACCTCCTTTTTTACGTGTTTACTACTTATAGTAAAGGTTTTGTATTGAAACTATGTTTCTTTTATACTGTGCAGCTATTGTTTTAATATGTTATTGAGTAATTTTTGTTTCACTGTATTTTGTATTTCAAAAATTGTGCTCTTTTATCAAATTAACTTCTTTGTGTATGCGTTATATATGTGATATCAATGGTTTTATATAGTTTTAAGTTCTTTAATGGTATAGTTATACCTAGATCTTGTTTTAAATATGCCTTTGTTTTAAAAAAGGTTCTATTGTAAAAAAAGCTAAATTTCTTCCTGAAAATATAAACCGTGTATATTTTTTACGTAAACTTCTTCCTTTGAAAAAAATTGTTTTGTGGAGGAAATATTTATTTTATTTTTTGACTTATTTATTTGTTGACACATTTTGTTACTTTTAGCTAACTCGTCTCAGTCGACTGCAATTCTTAATCACATTCTCCAGTAGTTAAAAGCATGTTGTCTTCTTATTTTATATTGAATATAAATTAGATACGAGGCTTTGAACAAGGGGCAATAAATTTGAATGAAATTATTTCACACAGTGCTAACAGAAACAATAAAAGTACCAATATTTACGACATCGCAATCAGAAACGCGTTATAAGTACCTTAACTAAAATATCCTTTTACTACCCCTATGACTCTTTTTCACAAATAAAAAATTAAAAGAAAATCGAATTTAAGTAAATTGTCTTTTGCTGTTTTATATTTTCTGAAATACCAAAAAGGATAACGTACGTACATTTTAACCTACACCATGAAGTGCTCATGACGTTTTATTAAAAAAGTAATTTTCATAGAAATATTTTACCGTGTATCTCGGATCTTATATGTATACCAAGCGAATATTATCCAGACACTTTTTCATATATGAATGTAAATTAAAGTTACACCATCTGGTTTTATGACCTTAATACTATTAAGCCAAGGAATAAATACACTATATACAGGTGTAAGATGTATTTTGAACCTTCCAATTTTTTTTTTTTAAACGTTACTCATCTTTGTCATTACGATAACAAACTATTGGAACTATCTTGTAACCATATGGTTATTTATTAAAAATTACTTTAATTGGTCAAGTTGATAGACTAAAAAAAAAACACAATAAATAACTCAGATAACAGGAATTAACAATGCAATTTACAATGAATAACAACTGAAAGTGAACAAAAGGGTATCTGGAAAATAATGTAGAAATATTCTGTCATTTATTTTGCTTTACTTGTCTAGAATGGCAGTAGAAGCGTAGTTTTGACAAATTATTTTCATAATTTTATTTTGTAATAACCGCTTTTAAATTTGACAGCATGAGAAGAATAAACAGGCCAACAAAGTTTATATTTGAAAATGATGTAATTTTTTAAGATCGCTGTTTGACTATCTGGACTTTTCTAGATACTTAGTAGTTCTACCTTTTGTGCATGCTTCAAAGATGTTTGAAAGTAAAAAAGTAAAAAATATGAAAAGAAAGAAAACGACTATAGGATCTTGCAGAGATCACGTAATATTTTTACAGGTACATAAAATCATATTCATCATTGATTTTCTCAGGGGGTAAACACAATGATATAATATTATTATAGCAGATGTTTCTTTCTCATTTTATTTAACACTTCCTGGATTCCTTCGTAGAGAATATAATTTTTAAGTTTCCGAAGCTACTTGGACAACTTTAACCACTACGAAGGATTTACATAGAAAAATAAAAAAACAGTTTTGTAAAAATCTAAAAATAAAGCTAAAAAAAAACTGACATTTTAATTTTAGAAGTTTTTTTTTTAAATATGAGATTCAAAATTTTTATTATCAAAACTTCCATTCGATCAATTAAAGAAACTTCGTTGATTCCTTTTGACGTCAAAACATTGATTTCGTTTTTAATCGAGGACCTATAATTACTACAAATATCCAACAGCAACATCATCACCAGGAGTACTGAACATATATGACACATTTCATTTGTCAACACATATGGCAAAGCATGATATATCAAAGATGCCAGATCTAGTAGGTTGACAAATGATCTCCAACCAATCTTCGAAGACTTTTACTTGATATGATTTCAAATATCATCATTAAGTTTCTAAGGAGCAGCAACCGGCGCCATATTTTTATAAAACTATCGTGTGTCATAACCCCCTGTTTTTACTGTTTTTATTCTTTGAAAGAAATATCCATTCAAATCGACGTTAAATAGATTGTATTTAAAATAGAGACTATGTTTATATGGAATAGAGAAGATGCTATAGCGCCTACAGAAAAATTCCCGATCATTTGCAAGATCTCAAAGTCGAATATTCTTGAAGTAAAAAAACAAAACACGTAGATTAAGACTCTCTACTACATATTAAAGAACGACGTTCCTCAAAACTAACAATATTCTTGAAAGGCTTTGCATGATAAGCGTGCTTTTGCCGTCTACCAAATCATTAATTAATATTTAAAACTTTAAATTTCATTGTCAATGCTAAATCTTTGTGTGGTACTGGATAATAACAGTTCTAGGCTGAATGCTTTGTGTATACAATAAGACATTAAGGAGAATAAACATGTTGGTATAGCTTGTCTATGCATATGTTTGAGTATACAAAAGATCTTAAAAATAATTTAATATGACAAACATTATAATAAAAATCCTGTAATAGAGTGAACACTGCAGTATACTGTAACATTAAACACAATAACTTGACTGTAGTATGAAACAACTATGTTTACCAGGTTCTCCCTCTTTCTCAAGTTCTTGTGTTTGTGCTCGTTTCTGAAGTCTATGCTGAATGGGAATCTTTCCAGCTCATAGTTTTACGTTACTTCTGTCTTGAGTGCTTACAGGTGGATAGGTTAAGTTTTTCAATTTTGTTTTCCCGTAAATTAAAAATAATATCGAACTTTTATATTTTATTTTGGCGAGTTCAGAATTTTGAAGTTCTTTGTGATTTAGCCCATTAAGGTTACTAATAGCAACCTTTAGTTCCATTAACTTTTCTTTTATGTAGGTTGCTTTGTTTAAAGTTAAACATTGATATTGAAAAAGAGTTAAAAAGGTTAGACAGAAAAAAGAGCACTTAGTTTCAAAGAAAGTGAGAAGGGGATATTTCGTTATTATATGTCTTGAAACAACTATTGAGTAAAATAATGTTCTCCCGATCCAGGACTTCACTTATAAATTATTTATTTTTTTAATAAATAAAATGATACTACTTTGACAGTCATTGACAGATTCCTACCATCGTCTTTAGGCAGTTCTGTCGCTAAGTTTTTTCTTCTGAATCTTTCTTTTACTTTTATATCATTTTTGACTGTTAACATATAAAAAAAAAACTTAATTAGCAGCGTAATTCTTTTACAAAATAATGAAAATTACTCAATGTATATCATTCATTTTTTGATGAAATAGACCAGATAAAAGGATTTTATTCGAACAAGATAAATAATTTATTTGTCTACAATTAATAAAATGTTTAAATAAACATTCAAGTTTCAAACTACATATAATACAGCTATTCCACATCGTCCAACTTAGCGATTTTGCTTCTAAACTAGAGCTATGTTGTTGCTCTTAACATATTGAGAATTATTTCATTATTCTACTTTTTTACCAAAGTCTCATGACAAAACCGTATGAAATGAATTTCATAAAAGACTGGAAATAGTTCATGTTTCATGTTTCTTAAATATAGTAACTGCTGAATTGGTGTAATATAATTCGATCCTCAAAGGGGGTAACTAGGAGCATATAGAAAAGACATCTTTTGATTCTCTTATGTAGTTATCAAACATGAAAGAAATATCAATTAAAATTCATTAGATTTTTTTAATAAATAAATTTATACAAAACAGAGATTACGAGTATATCTTTGCAAGGTTAAAATAATCAACGAAAACTCGGATTCTTTACTCTACTATTACGTAGGCTAGCCTTCAATTTTCAGTTGTAATCAATATATGGTGTTAATATAGGCACTAAGAACATTATACTGTGAAGGATTTACATAAGTAGATAAGTAGTGTCACTAGAAATCGCATTTATATATTTAGCCATGCAAAGTTCTCGCAATACTTAAAAATGTTTCCGAATCATGTTTTTCGCATAAATCTTCAACACGCCATGTTTTAAGAAAATTAAATGAATAAATAAAACCATTAATGTTAACAATTGACGATGCCATTCCTTCTTATAAAACTTCCTTGGTAAGTATAGATAATGCAGGTTATGTCACGCGTGCATATATTCTTGTTTTAGCCAAATAGTCAAATTGCACAACTTTAAAACTGAAAACAAACTCATTCGTTCGATGATGAATGCATTGATTATATATATTACCAAACAAATTAAAATTCTATGATATTACGGCCTTTTTATGTTTTTAGTTTTCTCAATTCGTCTTGGCGTATCTTTGAATTCTAACCCTCTTATTTATATTTCACATATGTATCTCTAAAGGCGTGATTTATTCTTTTCTCTCTATGATTAAGAAAATGTTTGCAAATAGACATTATATATAAGCAACTATAGATCCCGCCTACAATAATGTTTGAATGATATCCTTACGTACCGGCGACTGTTGGTCTATGTTAGCTTATGGACTAAAGGTATATACAGTAGGATTTCAATTATAAAACATTGCTAACATTGTACCTCACGTGTTTCAAATTATGTTCCCAGTAGTAAAGAAAAGGTCCTAAAGCCCTACACTAGGGCATAGCCGTGATATACTTTATGAAGAAGTATAACCTTCTCCGGTAACGTAAAAAGAAGTAACTTTTAACGTCACTTATTAAAACATAACTTCTTGTGAAATTTTACAGCAAATGTTTTTCGTAACATCTAAGTTGTATTTACGTTACAAGTCTTTGTTTCTTAGCTAAATAAACATTGACAATGGTTTAACATATTTTTTCTTCCTTTGCTAACATTAACATGTTTACAAAGTTTACGAAGCTTCGCAAATATTCGCTATATTTCTCTTTGCTTGAAACTGCGTCAACATGACATTTATGTTTTTGATATAAATAAATATGAAAAGCTTTATGGAGAGTTAGTTAGTAAGATGTATTAATTAGTAAGAAAGTTAGTTGATCACATCTTAATGAAGGTTGTTAGTGGGAAGAAGGAAAAAAAAACATTACATATCAGATATTCAAATGCAGTTGGTTAGGCCGTGGATATATAGCTTTACTAAAATAAAATTTACTTTTTTTATGTAAAAAAGACTCTTTTTTCACGAAATAAAATTAGTCTAGGAAAGTAATTAATGAAAGGAATTATTAATTAATTAAAAGTGTTAAACCTTTTTCTTCGTCATTTTTTAAAATTAGAAATCGTGTCAGATTATCGTTTTATGTTTTATTTGAAAAGATTTAAGAGATAGAATTATAAAATTATCTCATAAAATTATAGCGGAAGTAAATACGACAGTCATTTCATCAGTAATTAAGAATGTTCTGGGAATTAAATTTGAATTTTTATAATTATTTTGTTTTTTTTAATACAGAATAAGATATTTGACATGAACACTTGTAGAAGAGTTTTACTTTTTTTTATCGTTTTTTATTTGTCAATATGTAAACTGCATGGCGAGGGTAAGTTCAATATTCAAACTCAAGTTGGAAGAAAGTTTGTTGACGATGATATTGTATGGAAACATGTGCTGAAAAGAGAGCGTAGAAGTAAGTTGATCATTTATTTTTGAAGATATTTTGTATAAGTTTAAACTAATTTGCGGTTTATATCCGAGGGTTAATTAACATACATATGAGATATAGTAAACACAAATAGGTGACTTATAGACCCAAATAGGCGACTTATAAACACAAATAAGCGACTTAATGAACACGTGACTCATAAATATGAATAAATGACTTAACAAACACAACAAATAAGCGACTTACCAACACAAAGAGGTGATTCAAAAACACAAATAAGCGACTTATAAACCCAAATAGGCGATTTATAAACCCAAATAGGCGACTTATAAACACAAATAAGCGACTTAATAAACACGTGACTCATAAATATGAATAAATGAATTAACCAACACAACAAATAGGCGACTTACCAACACAAAGAGGTGATTCAAAAACACAAATAAGCGACTTATAAACCCAAATAGGCGACTTATAAACACAAATAAGCGACTTATAAACACAAATAGGCGACTTAATAAACACAAATAGGCGCGTTAAAAAACACAAATAAGTGACTTATAAACACATATAAATGACTTACCAACATAAATAGGTAACTTATAGGCGACTTAACAAACACAAATAAGTGACTTATAAACACAAATAGGCGACTTAATAAACACAAATTAGTGACTTTACCAACACAACGAGTTGTTTCACAAACATTGACGAGAAAATTTTATTTATTTTCCTTTTACCCTATTCAAGATGAGTTTCTGAAAATCAGGAAAATAACCCCTTAATATTTCGAGAAGAGTTGTATTATGTTTATTTGTTTTTGCCGATTGCTTGAGTTGACTGCGATGAACCACTTGATGAAAAACCATTTTTTTCACATCGACGTATTTATGTTTACTTTATTTGTTCTGCAGGCGTTTTTAATGTAATACTCATCACGCATGCGACCATCTCGGGTGGCTTCGATATTTACAAATATGTGAGAGGCTGCGAAGATTATCCGAACTTTAGCGACAACCTTAAAACCTATGAAGATAAAATCGAAGCGATTAAAAAACTGAAGGATGAAATTAATTTAGCATGGGCACCAGGTTGGTTTGCAGACAATGTTGTTATATTAGTATATATGTATATGTTTGTTTTTTATGCTCCAAAAATTAACAAAAATGTAGGTATGGATGGACAAGATACATCTTTTTGCTTGAATATTTCTTACATTTATAATAAAGAGCAATCAATTTTAGCTGTTTTCGAATCTTAGTGTGTAAAGACATTGAAATAGGACACTTTGGCTGCTATTAACAATAAGTCCATTTTGAAATTAATTTTATTTTACTCCTTCCTTTTTCTATCTTCCCTTTCTTAAACTTCTGTCCTTTCTTTCCTTCCTTTATTGTCCCTCTCATAGTGAACATGTTTTTAACAATCTAGATCGATAAATTTTGGTTCACGCAATTCTATTCTTGATACACAACTCTTATACTATTTATCATGTTATTGAAACATTGATGAAACAGTGTACGTATTCTTTCTTAGTGGTAAACATGCAAAGGTACTTCGAAAGACTGGCGTCAGCAATTTCCATTATCGATGAACAGATATCGAAATTTGAAAATTTGCAAAATGATATATTCCTAACATTGGATCCAAAAATAATAGAAAAATTAAACGCACTCTATAATGAAATAAAGGTACTTTTAATTGTTATTATCTATTATAAAAGGTTCTTTCTATATATTCAGTTTTCATTGCCAAAATAGTATAGCGACTTCGCAAAACCTGGTTTATATTCAAATTAACTAGCTTATTCAAATGTACTTTGTAAATACACTTATATGTGTTTGTTAACTCCAACATACCGTTTGTTTACTCCAACATACTGCTTGTTAACTCCAACATACTGTTTATTAACTACAACATACTTCTCAATCTCTTCAGAGAAAATAACATAGGAATTCCTGAGCTCTCTTTCTAATGCTCCGTATAATTTACATTGTCTTCTACTCTTTATAACTCGAATACTGGAACTCAAGCTAGAGAAATTCGTTAACCCGACATAACTCTATGTCTCATCAGAGCAGATCTTTATAAGAACTCCGATTCTATAACTCGAACATTTGTTACTTCGAGCTTTATCACTAATTTTCCCTTCTCCCTTACAAGTTGAAGTTATTGCATAGCATTTTTCTCAAAGTTCATATATCTTTGGTTGAAAATTTTACATACAAAAGTATATATTTATTTGTGTATATCCGTCAATGTTTTTACAGAGCGACATCGAAGCCAACAACGCCACGTACCTGATGGACACTGATAGTCTAACTGAGAAGTATGCGACAAAGTTGTATTTCGCTTACAGGCTGATTTCAAACTTTGAACCTATTGTAAAAGCGGCCACATTTAAATTAGCTAAAGGTGTTGGAAATCTAATGGGTGCATCAACGGTAAAACATCTTTCATATTTCATTTAAAAACTTAATAAAATCTGGGAGGTTTCATAAAATCTATGTATACTTGTAAAAATACTTGACAAACAGGTATTTTTAAGCAGTAATACCATTCTTAAGGTAACAAATGATACACCTGTTAAATAAAACCCACTATTGAACACGATTTAAGGTGGTTTATTAGATATTTCAGATTGTGTTTAATGTGGCTCTGTTTGCAGGGCTACGAAAGCGGATTAGTCTACCGCTGTTTGCCTATCACTACGTTAAAATAGCATTCGTGGCTATGCGAGATACGGCACTTAACTAAAACTGTACTAGAACCTTGCCGTAACTCATGTGTATTAGGACTCTCGACTATATGTAAAAAACGGCTTTTCCAATGTTTAGAACTGTACTTAACTACTGTAAATATTTTTGTTTTTATATAGACAGCGAAAGCAGTAGGCTCCAATCCGTCTGCTTTTAGGAGATTCGTAAATTTTTTCGGTGACCGTAAAGCTGCATTAGGTTCATGGACATCTGCAAAGGTGGCTGCATTCAAGAACAGCATAACTAATAGTTTCAACAGCTTTCTTTCAAGACACGCCAAGATTCAAGGTAAAAAAAAGAACAAGTAACAGTTTATCAAAGCTCTAAACAATTTATTTTTCTCTAATTCTAACATACATAAATTTGAAATTGGCTTTTGTAAAGTGGCATTGTTTATGGGTAAGATAAGTTGTTATTTTCTAACAAATTTAGAAGTAATCTCTCTTACAACTAGCTATTTGTATGTGAAAAGGCAATACTGCTCTTCAGTTATCTTAATAATTTTCTTCCATCTGAAAGAGAAAGAAAAAAATACTATAAATCTGTTCATAAGCCATTTTTAAACAATGAATCAAATTTTTTAAAAAAGCAACTTAATCTATATATACAATATATATTTATACTTATATATTATTATACATATATTTATAAATACATAAAAATATATATATTCTATCTATCAAGGTGCATGGAATCGTGTCGTGACGTCACCAAAAGCGAAAGCAAAATGGGCTAAAGTTGGTGCAGGCTTAAACATAGCTGCACAAAGTTTGTTTTTGGGTGGATTTATTGGTGAGTTGTAATCTTCAAAATTTTGACTCTAATTTAGATTACCTAAAATTTTATATGGTTATCTTAAAGAAAGTACGTAAACATATAAGTTGATATCTGAATATATATGGCACCCTTTTTAAGATGGTGTGACGAATCAAACAAGTTGTACTTTTTGGTGCCATTTATTTTTATGGTGTGGTTTAGGTATTCTTTTAGTAAGAAACGATGAAGCCTACAAATTGTATTAAATTATACTCTTAAATTTGAATACTGATAAAATGCTATAATAGTGGTAATCAACAGTATCAAAATAAAAAAATATAAAACACAAATGGTACAAAATATACTGGAAATGCAAAATTCCCTTACTTTAATAACTCTTCTATTTTTTAAGGTTATGACATCATTATGGGATTGGAATTTTTCAAAGAGTGCGAGTCACGCACGGAAAAGCTTGACGAGATCATTCGTAATGCTACAGCGGAGGAGAACATAATGGTTGATATGAAAAGGGAGATTAATGATCTTTTAATCGACATTACGGGGGTAACTTTTTTCTTTGTTATGATACTAAGTTAAGTTTTATATTTGACCATGGACTGCAGCTTGTATAAAAGTAACCTTTATAACATAATTAGTATCAAGTAACATAATATCGTGGGTGCCAGGAGAAGATGACTGTGTAAACAATAAGACATTGATGAGTTCGTTGTATTTACAAGGTTCATTAAAATGGTCGTAAACATTTATAAAATATTTCATTTTCTCTGCTTAAAACAAATGCATGCTGGTTAATAAACAAAATCCTATTTTTTTCCTTTTCATTTAGAATTATACCGAACTCAAGGAGCAGTTTACGACAGAAGCGTTTTTATCATTTGTAGAAAACACAGAAGAATTTTACAGAAATAATTCGGACAGTTCGGACACTGTGATTCTGAAGGCTGCTAAAAACTTACAGGCTTTTAGGGAACAGATACATACATCGTCAGCAAAGGAATCAGATACACTTATTAATGATTTGATAAGTGCTTTAACTGATACCAACATCAAGTTGAACTGTGTCTTCAATGATGCGAAGATGATAAGATCAAGCATTAATGATTGCAGTACTGGCGCTATGTCGCTTGAAGACATATATAAAGAAGCGTCTGCAACTAATACGATCTCAGCATGTCAAAGTGATCCGTTAATGGGCAGTACCTTTAAAGCAGCAATCGAAAGCGAAATGCGAGCTGAAAACTTTTACGCCGTATGTTTGCGAAATAACTACGATAAGTTCACCATAGTTTGCTCGAACTGGTACCGTGACGTAAGCAATGATGTCATAGCATCAAAAGCTAACCTCACCTTAAGCGAAGTAAGTAATATGATTTTGATATGTCCACCTGGCAGCATTTCTGTAACTGATAAAACAGCAATCTGCTTTGATAAACAAACTTTGTCTCTAACCGAAGCGAAGAAAAAATATTATAAATTTGATGTGAGAGAGCTGGAAAATGTTTACGAGAATTGTCCTTTGACAAGTATACAGATTGTAAATGTATGTGTTAAAAAGTCTTCTGGTTTGACGTTACTTGAAGTGCAATCTGCTTATCAACAATACAATTCAACGGATGTCATGAATGTGTACGACGCATGCGTCGTTGCGTTAACGAACAGAGATAAGACGGGAATTTGTTTATTGAAATCGTACGTCAATTTTAATAGCAGTGCTTTCGATTCATTCAAACAACGCTTTACCGTGTCAGTAGTTGAAGAGACATACAACAATTGTCCATAAAGTGTAAACAGTATAAAGAATATAACACGTTACAGTTTATGTGGAGTATAAACGTGTAAATATTTGAGTTAATATCGCCTTGCATTATTGTGAATAAGGTCATTAATTATTTTCAAATATGAATTCACCTTGGATGTTTTAATAACAGGTTGTGTTTTTAACTACGTGATTTTTAACTCAGAATTTTCTGACTATTCTTTTTTCATGAGTGGAAAAGTGTGAGGGATACAGTTAAGTTTCTACTATGTATATTCCAGTTCTGAATATAGAATAGACAGAAACTAGCAATAGGCATATTACAGAATAATTCGGTGGTTAGGATTAAATAAAATGTTACAAATGCATTATATAGTACATTCTGTATCAACAATATATCGTATTACTGTTATTCGTCTTGCTCGTACCATAAGCGTTCCCTATCTACAACTCGAGTCACTCTTATATAACCTTTAGTATTAATGTTTAGCGGTGAGTGTTAAAAGGTTAAAATATAACGAAGAATATTTACGCTATCACCCTCCTCCCCTCTGTTTTTACTGCATTTTTGAGTGATTTTAATACCTTGAAATGTTCATTCGACAATTGACTAGCTAGAATATCTAGTCTACAATTTCTAGTCATGCATCATTCTATATATTTCTATATTTCTGTTAACAATATCTATAGGTACGATCATGCAACTGTTTATAAATTAAATTTACAAGAAAGCTTTATCAACACTCGTATTAAACAAAAACATCTATAAATTAAAAGTTCTGAGCGTACAGTTTTTCCCAATCTAAAGCACTGAGCGCTGGTGAATTAAGGACTGTAAGAAAAAATCACGAAATTTCATAAATTTCACGGTACGGTATTTTAAGGTACGCCATCTGTCGTTCTGGTTCAAGTAATTCTCAAGACATTTAAAAAATCCTATGAACAACCTTGGACCAAGTTTAGATATATTGAAATGCTCCCATTTATGCTACGGCATAAGCTTTAGACAATGCATATCCGACGACCCTCGACTCATTAATACCTTTGTTCAGCTCGTAATAAACAGACCGAACAAGCACGCTTAATATACATATAAATACATGTGTTTAAATCTATAAAACAAGTTAAGGTGTGGTACATATTACGAAAATAAAAAGATTAAATGTTCCAACAACACGTTCAAGTTATTGCATTGCCATTTCCCTTTATTAACTATTATTGAAATTTGAAATTTCAAAAATTATATAACTAGCACAACTATCAGCAGCAAAAATAATAAATAAAACATTTAAAGCAATATTTAAAAACATCAGCAAACCACGATTACATCATCAAAAATAAAAGATAAACAAACCACGATTACATCATCAAAAATAAAAGATAAACAAAAATTATAATATCTTATTTTATAGCAATATTTATACTTGAAACACTAGTAAAACAATAAAACAATGCGATTGTTTAATAACAATAAATGCTTGTTTATAATTGTTTAATAGCAATGCTATGACTACACTACTTGAAACAATACATGAAGCGCAACAAGAAGTAATTACACAAAAATTTAACCAACATTTAAATTCATCAGTCTTTGTTAGGTATGACTAATACAGGTTTATGCGCATGACGGATGACGTAATCACTGACCGATCCTAGGAACGTGCGTCTTAACTTATTCAATCCACGCGTCCCCATAATGATGAGATCTATGTTATATTCAGTGGCTAATTCACATATCCCTTCTCCAGGAGAACCACTGTGTAATATGGCTTTACGCTGCAACTTTTTTTCGTCGCAATACCCTTCATACAAAGCTAGAAGCCTTTTATATTCGTCGACTGCTTTATCGACGTTCTTTCTCCAACTTACCCATTGCTCATTATTTGGATCTATTGAAATAATATGAATTTATTGAAATATAAAGGACCTATTGAATATAATGAATCTATTGAAATAGAATAATGAAATAACTTTCAAAACTATTTAAAGACAATTTCCAAGAAGAATATTTCACAGAAAAAAAATTACTGGGTTTGACTGAAACAATTTAATAGGTAAAAAAGACGAGAGCTCCATATAGAAAAAACCAAACATATGGAAAAGATAATATAGAAACTAATCTAACTAGCGATGGATGCATCAAAATTCAAAAAGGCTCGGATCATTTTCCTTATATGGAAACGATTGACTGAAAAGAAAAAAGGTTTAAAAAAGGTTTCGCTATTCTTTTTTAAGAAATCTTAGTATAAAATTAGTAAAATTTAAATCATGATATAGCTTTGAGATATAACCTTTCTTAAGCAGTTGTGAAGTAGTTTCAATTGATATAGGTTTCAAATAAAATAACGTGTAGTTAAAATATTGGATGGTTGTTAGTTTTAATTACCTGTGATAAATAAATCATGACCAAAAGGATGTCGAGAAGGATAATTAGATAATGAATCCCATTTCCCACCTTCTTTTATCACTGTAGACAAAATAATAAAAAAAAAGATTGTTTAGAGGGATAGGTGGGTTGTCATAAGGTGAATAAATTAAAGTTGATAGGTGATTGAAAATGTTATTGTTTATGTTTCAGATCAAAGACCTTCAAAAACTGCAACAATATTATTTATTTCAAGGAGAAAGTTCTTTTTCAAAATATTTTGATTCAAAATAGCTATAGCTTAATTTATAAGAAATAATTCACTTTACAGTATCTATAAAAGAGGTTTTTCAAGATATTTTAATTCAAAATATAGCTTAACTTCATCAAAAGAAAAAGGTTCTTTCGTTTCAAAATATAATTATTTAAGATATTTAAAAAATAATTAATTTTTATTCTGTCCATAAACATAAGCGTAAATAACCCAAACACTGCCAAGAAATCTACACAAAATTTTGCAAATAGAAAGATATGTGAATAAGAAATTAAACGAATGTTCTGAATTTATCAACTTCGAAATAAGATGAAAAATGTGAAGAAAACTTCTCCATGAAATGAAAATCGATCTCTATCTTTGAAGCTTTTAAATCTGAAGATAAACAAACAAGCGCCCACAACTCAAAATCCACTTAGCAGAAAACATTCTTTGAACCGCGATGCAGTATAAGGAAAAAACCTGCAATTCAAGTAACTCTGGAAACCATCGCCTAAAACAAAGATGCTTTCTACAATACGTATCACCAAAAGACTACAGATTTTAACATAAAATACCAAAATGCACATTGACAATCAGATAAAGTACAAGAAACAAAAATCAATGAAGCGCTCTTGAAGAATTTAACAAGTCAAAACTATAACTTTTATACTTGAAATTATACAACAAAAAACCGTATGAAATATATTGTAATATTGTATGAAATAGGGGGAATTTTCAAAAAAAAAAAGAGTATTTTCTATATATTTTGGTGAAAATCTAGGTTATTATCTAGCTTGAGGACACTTTTATGGGAGTTACTTTTGCATTTACTTCAAGCATGGTATTATGGTGTTAGTGCACTATGATACATACAGTACATTTTAGATTTCAATACTTTTCATTGAATACTTTTTACGAAATTATCGCCAAATAACTTAAATATCTGCTTAAAAAAAACCTCTGAGAAAATTGCTACTTAATTTTTCACTTTATATTTTAAGACAACTTATTCTAGTATTTAGATGCCAGAAAGTGTTATGTAAAGGTTTATAATATATAATTTATAAAAAAATGAAAAACTTTAATCTTTCATTTACGGTATTTGGTAATCCTATTTATCCATTCATTCAAAACACCATACATGAAGAAAAGGTTTGACAGCTCAACAAAATTTTGAATAAAAAGATAATGATCTTTTAAAAGATCTATTTTAATATTTAAAAGTGTGACAGTTGGTCCAATTTATAAAAACTAAAATAATAATCCAAAATATCGCATATTCAGATTTTTAGCTAGTAAACCTTGAGATTATTGAAAAAAAAAACTGACAAAAAACAAACCTCCCACATTTATTAAGCAAGCAAAGCTTAACAATTCTTTTTAAAACAGCTTAAATTTGCATAATATGAAAAACCTTCATCTTTGCTAATACACAGTGTTCGCATAAATAATATGCTGTATAAAATGATATAAAACAAAATGTTAGCCTGGTGTCATATAACATGCAACTTTGATGCAATTTTATGTCCTGCAGCATTAGGAAAAGAATTTCTTCTCAGTTCAATTTATGGTTTAACCTATAGGTTTTTACTGCATTCTAACTCAAAACCGACGTTAGGAAATTGGGTTTCATTATTTGTTATCTTATATCTTCTAATTAACTTAAGGCAAAGGTTATTTAACATGTTTGTTCAAGAATTGTGGACAGATGAATGAAGATTCTTTAGAATTTCAATATGTGAATATACACATGCAACAGAATATTGTTATCCAGTTTGTAAAGGTTAGCAAAAACCAATTGAAAACAGCAGTGACCTTAAGAATTTGCCAATTTAAAATGATTTTTATTTATAACCTGTGTTAAAGGTATTTTCAAACTCTGCTACCTTGAGGTCTGCAAAAGGCAATTGAAAACAGTTAATGTCAACATTAAGTAGCAGAATTTGTAAAAAAAAAATTTACGACCTCAATTGATTTCAATGGCTATCCTAAAAGAAATTACAATAACATTACGTTTAGAATATGCACTACAATATGCACCACTTACTTTTAGATGACATAACAGGAGGACTGGGTGGAGTGAACATATGCACTAACACAACTTGATCAGTCGGAAAAGAAACACTGTTCAGATAATCTGAAAAAATATAAATAATATTTTATATTATAACAGGTTAAGGTCAAAAATCTTACAACACTTCATTTTGGCAAAATCCTAAAAAATATATGCTAACTGTATAGAAATAAAAAGGCACTTTTAGAGATATTTCCACAAAATATTTTAAAGCAGCTGATATCATACGAAATTAATGGCTTGAGAATATTTAAATCCTATACTATAATGCATTGAGTAATTTAACTTACAAATAGTTTTTAAAGGCTGAAGGTACCTATATACCTATTAATTAGAGCTCTGAACACATTGGCAATCAAGCATACCTCTTTAATTTATGTTCAAGTTTCTTCATAAAGCTTTATATTTTATACTAGCACAATTGGGTTTTTATATAGCTACCAAAAATATACACACACATAAATTTAATTTTGAAATTTAACATAAATTTTATCTAGATTTAAAAAAAAAATGTTAGCAGTTGTAATATAATAAACAAAACCAAACATACATTTGAGCACTGGCAATGACCTGGCGGCAATAACCGGCATAAACACAAAAAACTGTTATCATTTGTGGCTCCTATCAAAAATAAAAACTCTAAAATAATTGAAATGTGAAATGTAAAAACTTTACTTACAATTGAATGCAGCTAAACTGTTCCCACTGGAATCAATGGCAATTAAGAGTTTGCGAGGAACATCTCTCTCCGCCATTTTGTTCTACTACTCTCTTCTGCACTTATCTATTTAGTGTATATATAAAACTAAAGAATGGAAAAACTTAAGTTCCAACAAATTTTTCTACTCTTTTATAAATTTGAGTAAGAAGAAGAATTATATATTATGAATAATAAATTAAAATTGATAGTTGAAATTAATAATCTTGTTATAAATAAGTCTTTCTATATTATAAATAAAACAGATCTTTTCTAAAAAACAACAAAAATCTAATAGAATTAAACTTATGTTTACACATTCAACAAAATAAAGCGTCAAAACTTGCATGTTTTTATCTTAAAACTTTTGTGGCCATATGTCAAACTTAAAAACCGATTAAAACCATTATAAAACATGATTGATAAATACAATAAAGATCTTAATCTAGCTAATCTTTTTTATAGAAACAAAAAGAAATAAGTAAAAGAAAAAATATGTATTCTGTACATCAGATTTTGAATATAAATTAAAAATACATGCTCAACTTAGAGATCCTATGTTGACACCCCCCAAGAAAAGAAAAGTAAAGTATTTTACTAAAAAATAGAGAATACAAACCAATAACTAAGATACAAGAATCCTCAATATTAATAATTAGGTCAAATTAAATGCTATTGACAGTATTTGTAACAACTGTCCATTTAAACGTCTAATATATAACATTTTTGATTAAAGAATTAAAAAAATAAAAAATTGTTTTTTTTACTGGCGAGTCAGGTACAAAAAAATTGTAATAAGTTTTATCAAAATTTTCCACTTTTTGTTTACTAACAAAGCTGTTATTGTTATTTCCAGTTATTTCGGATAACAAAAGATTGATCAAATAAAGTATCTGTTCACAATATATTTATATTTTGTGCATAATAGTTGTACCATAAAAAATTATTCAGGTTACATAAAAACATAAAATTAAAATATTAAATTATCACTGGTGCTCAAATGGTTAATAAGATTAAATAAGAGCCAAACCTGTCTGTAAAAATCAGATAGGTTTTGCGTTGGGTTGTTTATGTAATTAAGAACATAATGTTTTTACATATGCTTTGAACAGCAATATAAAGCTTTTTTCAAAACTTAAATGATTTTTCTAAAAAATATATAAACTGCATTGGTGATTTAATTTAGTGGACATGGGACAACACCATAATTGCTCGGAAAAATACTGGTACACCAGTTGAGAACTGTTCACTGAAGTACTGGTTGAGAGTTCAACATATGTGTAAACTGAAGAATATTATTATGTTACTAATAATCTTACTAATGAACCTACAAACATTATTTCATATTGATCTTGTCATCATTATCCCATTTACATTTCATCACATGATGTTCATATCTATCATATGTTTTTGTGGCCAATTGATTGTAGAGGTGTTTGACAAAGAGCTTTTTTGCACACTGGTTCAATAACATGCATAAGTTTTGAATGTTCAACAAAGAACTTTTCTGCAAATGCAAAAACTTGTCTAGGTTTTGTTTATGAAATTTTTATCGTAGCTGTACAGCAAGGAACTTAAACGAAATAGAGGATTCAAAGAACACCAAAAAAACTCTCAATTTAGTTAAAGAACGGGCTGACGGAGGCAGCCTCTGATGGCCCAAGTATAATACCAATATATAAACCTCAACCGCCTAAGGAATTAATGAGCCTAGTATAACTGTGGGATAGTCAAATAGAATTTAATATAGATAGAATATACCTCATGTAAGCGTTATGGGACATAGACCTAAGATTTGTATGGTAGAGTCTGGTATACTAGTTGCAGCCACTGCGCTGGCAATCTATATTGTAAAAGATTGCTATGATGTGAATGTTACAACCTGTGCTAAATAGGTCAATTTTTTGAGGATTGAAATGGGTAGTATTGATATTTCAATGTCTGGAAACCAAAGTGTGGACTCAGGGGTAAAAAGAATAAAATACAAATGTGATAGCACATTATTGGCATTTACAGGTGACTCTTGAATTATTGCAGTCCCATTCTGTTAGTAAAAACTCCAGCCACTAAGATTTATATGCATTGAACTCGACCCAGAGGTCTATGTGGTGATGCAGTTTGTGGACAGTAGTAGAAATAGAAATTAAACCACGTAAAGATAACTGACACGAAACATTTTAACTGTACAAAATAATTTACTTTAAGGTTGTGACCGCTTTAAAACAAAAAAAAAATTCTGTTCATTCCTTTTTCATAATCATAGAATTAGGATATTGTTTTATCAAAACAAAAATTGGATCTTTAAAAGCATAAAAGAAAAAACAGCCTTTCATTGACAATGATCATTGAAAATAAAAGTTTCATTATTTCCAATGAAGAGATTTCTATACAAATTTTTGAGTCACTATTCTTACAAATGTCACCTTTTAAAAGAAGAAAATGAAAAGGTGAGAAGAAAATTGTTAAGAAAATAGGTAAGGAAAAAAGCAGCAAGAACAAAAGAAAGGCGGCGGCTAGAAACGATTAATATACTTACAAGTAAAATGTGACACTAAAATGTTGCACCTGTGTATTCAAAAAAGGTTTATACCAACTTATATTCAAAGCCTCTTTAATTTTTAAATCAAACTTACCGTTAGCTTTATCAATTATTTTAAAACAATCCCGAGTACAAACATCAAAACAAATTAGGGTTTGATGACAAATTTTTATAAATATGACATTGCTTATGCCTTTTAATATAATCATCAATCCTAGTAAAAACGGAAGAAATAAGCAGTCACAAAACCAAAAAGTGATATAAATAACAGATTATGAAAAAGAAAATAAATTCTTATTTTAATTTATTATCATTTAAATTTAAAAAACAGTACTTTGTCATTATGTTTATTGTCTAAAAAAATTTATTGATTTTATCTAAAAGTTTAACGTGATACAAAATATTAATAGGTTGT
Organism: Aglantha digitale; assembly: GCA_031471615.1. NCBI lineage: Eukaryota > Metazoa > Cnidaria > Hydrozoa > Trachymedusae > Rhopalonematidae > Aglantha > Aglantha digitale. The sequence goes on along the minus strand of JAUELD010058189.1, from coordinate 492 downwards.
TTTTGATGACGTTAAGATCTTCATGAGATGTTGTCCAGTTGTTACCAATTTTATACGCTCTATTGATAAAACATTTAACTAATGAGATTTTATAGGAATCTGGTGTAAAGCTATGATAATTTAATAATAATCCACTATATGTAGGTTTATGATATGTTTTTAAATTTAAGCAATCAGTTTCGTTGTACGAAATTAAGACATCAAGAAACGGAACTTCGGTTGTAAATTTAATGTTAGGATGGCGTGTGTTTAGAAAATTTTAAAAGTAAGTTGCACTCAGGTATATTAAGGCAAGGGTTCACTTTTCTAGACATGTAAAAATGTCAATTTATGAGTTTGCGATATATGCTGTTTTCTTTGACAGCTACTAGATTGTTATATATCATTTTAAAGCAAAATTTGTACTCTACTACTACTACTACTACTACTATTATTTTATTTTCTGTTAACAAGAAGTGTTACATTTTGCTTTAAATATATATAAATATATTA
>JAUELD010058078.1:0-14091 GCA_031471615.1 Aglantha digitale | reverse complement strand
ACGCAACTACTTAACTCGACCTCAACTACTTAACTCGAACACAACTACCTAACCCAGAATATAACTACTTAACTCGACCTCAACTAATTAACTCGAACACAACTACCCAACTCGACTCAACTCTCTGCTTTAAAATTTTAATTTATTAAATTTTTTTAAGTTGTACATATTGTTTTCAAGTTAAAAACTTCAATAGAGGTATTCATTACATTAGTTTCTATATCCGACGAAATATTGTTTAAAAAAATGTAAACAGACCAAGGGGACCAAATCAAACGAAAACAAATTCAGTTTGTAAAATCACAACAGGGGGTGCAGCTTATACAAGAAAAACAACACGAATTGAATTATGGATGTTGGCAATAAAGAAAAATAATAAATTTTATGTAGTTATTTGAAATATTCTTTTTGCTAATTTGCCAATTTTTTTCTTTTAGCTTGAAGTTGCAAAAATTTTCTAAAAATAATTTTAGTAAACTGGTTAATAACCGTTGGTATTAGAGACAATGTCGTTTTATGTTCAAATTTTTTCTAACAAATAATTAAAGTAATCCATTTTATATATTTCGATGTATTTTTTTTTACTAATAGATTAATAAATATTGAACCCCCTAGCGTATTAACAGCTTCATCGAATAGATAAACTGGTTGTGCTATTATACAAACTCTCTCGCTTCATTGCACTTCATTTAACCTTCGTTTTATTTATGATCTAACATTTTGAACATCTTCCACCGAGAAAAAAAATACCTTCGCAAAATACCTGAGCGAGGTAAACTTGCAAAAAAAAAATATATTATAGTAAATAAATCAATAGCACAGAAAGAAAACAAAGTTTGCTGTTCAGATATTTGATGTAGAGCACTTTATACATATTACATTTCCATTACACACACATGCATGTTGCCCCCAGGTAATATAGCACTTCTAAAGATTGCTGCTTTTTATTTATATATATGTAAAATATACGAAAATTCACATAACAGATGAGCATAGTTGAAAGGTTTATTTCTATGTTATAACTATGCATATATTAAGTAACACTGGGTACAGTTTTTAATTACACTATGCTTGAATGGAATAGATATTGAGTTATTAGGGTACAGCATTTGATAAATGTAGATAGCTAAGACTACATTTACGTATCATTTGTGCATATCTTTCAACCAATTATAACTGCTTATAGAATACTTTATTACTACTTCTTCTGCCATGCTTTTCAATTGCATCAATCCAAATTTTCACTATTCGGATAATCAAACCACGTATTAGCTAGAATCATTGGAACACCTATTCTAATAATTAAATTCAACAACCTAACACAATCAATGTTTGTTAAAACTGTATCTAAAACGTATTATTGTTTTATTATAATAAGTACTAACTGAGCATTTGTTCCGTGTATTTTTTTATTTATATAGTTCTAAAACTTTTGTCATGTTTATTTTTACGCAGACCACAAATGTGATCCGAGTATGCGAGAAATTTTCAAGCTGATATTATTGTTATCGCTGCTGATAAGCGTTGATGCGCGCAAAAAAGGTATAAACAAAACGATTACAATCTACTATGCTACTAGTACAAGCTATTTGTTGTTGTTATGAAGAAACAAGGTTGCTATGTCTAAGTTTGAAATTCTTAATGGCAACCTAATATGGATAATATTGAATTCAGTGGATATTCATGAATTAACACTGCATTCCAAATACTACTGGTTGATTTTATACCGACAAATTATGTATATATCATGTCATTTTAATGATTATCTCCTCTAGCTTGTGCCCCTTTTGCATTTCCCTAATTTGTATTCCCTTTTCGATTGTGCTCCTTGAATTATCCCTCTATGTTTGTGTCTTCTTGCGTCACCCCTAGTTTTTGCTTCCTCTCTAAGTTATATCCCTTGATTTTATAAAAGAGCTGGGGAGTAGTTTTGATAAATAAAATTAATTTATGTTTTTTTTTGTTTTTTTTTAGAAAAAAGAGATTTATCAGATCTTAAAGAAGATCCCGTTTTAAGTTCCATATTCTCAAGCGATGTTTTAGAGGATAGAAAGGACAGATCGATTTCCCCTTTAGATGAACCTTTCGGTAAGTCTAAAGAAGAAAATAAAAGCGTTTTATTGCGTAAGAAACCCACGAAGAAACGTGATGCAGAACTAACACCAGATTTCATGAACTTAAACAAAAACACACCGACAGTTAGTACTAGTGAATCTGCAAGCAATGAGCTTAGCATCGATAATATAGCAACTAACCCACTGACTAACTATGCATCACCTAACCTTCCACAATCGTTACCATCAAACACATTCTTATTTAACCGTCAAACAATGGATAATTACGCTTCATCTATCCCTTCAATAGAGGCTGCCGCAAATCTAAACCAAAATATTCCTTTCTATCAAAATGGCGATGCAAATCCACAGCCCATGGCAGCAAATTATCTTCCATTATATCAAAACAATGGATTTGAGCAGCAATTTAAATACCCAGGTAAAATTAAATTTAATTGTTGATTGCGTAATCTCTGATGCATTTAAAAGACCAGATCTTGAGAAACTTTATCACTGTAAATTGGATTTAGAATAAAGAGAATAATCTACACTTATGTAAAAGCGTAAAGTGTGTTTGTTCGCCAAATATGTTTTCCGCACGCGTAGATGAAAAATGAAAAATTGCTGGAAAATGTTGCCACAAACATTTTGTCGTATGAAACAAAAATAAGCGAGGCAAATGTAAATATTAAAAACCCGCGAAAACTTCTAAACAAAAACAAACTTGCCAAGAAACTTTTTATGACAGCTAATAATATCTCTTTTATTTCAATTTAGAATATCAGCTGTTAGCTATATATTTACAAAAATTTAAACTATTTAAACCTCAGAGAAGAATCTTTTTGTAAACTTGCTGAACCTGTAAACTTGTAAATCTAGGTAAAACAATGGAAGTATTAAGAAGGAAACACATCTTTGTATAATTTATTTTACATTCACTAACGATTTCTATATATTTCACTAATTGCTTAAAAGCTACGCGTGCGGAAAACATTTTTACAAATATTCAAATCATAACAAAATTCAGATCTCGACCTATATCCTACAGTTTAAGAGAAGCTTTTCCAGTATAAAGAAATGTATCAAGTAGTATAGAACCAAGCAAATGCATTCAAAGAAAGATTTCAAAGAAACTTCTGTTAAACTTTGTCCAGTAGCCTTTAAATCGTCGAAACAGACCAAGATTTACAGATGATTTCAAAGTTAATGGAACATAGATCCGAAAAATAATACGAATTTTTTATTCAAAGAGATATAAAAAGAAAGGTATCTGAAAATGATGGAATTTATTAAGGATTTCCTAAACAAGCATTAGTATATTTACTTTTACTTTTAGTTTTACTTTTTTTAAAAGTATTAATATTTACTTTTATGAAATAATTCTCTAAAAATTTATTTAAGGTAACTACGTTTGATAGTTAAATGATTTTTAAAGGAAAACTGCCTTTGCATAATTTTCTTTTACTTTCCCATTGAAAATCACATTATCTGTTTCAAGGAGCCTTGTTACAAAAGAACTTATTACATGTGAGTCCTTCCTTGTTGTGTTATTTACATGGTAAAACTTAAAAACTATTCTCTGGTCATACTGTATTAACTGCGTTCGTATTTCAGAAAACATGAACACATTACATCGAACATAAACACACAATTTTACACACGATGTATTGTAAAAGTATTGAAAAATTAAATGAAAAAAACTTTAATTTTTAGCTCGACGCTCAATATTTCCTTTCTATCCGAAATATAATCAAATGTATCTATGGCAACAAAATAATGAAACTGAAAATAAAAGACACATTTTCAGTCCATTCGATATCAAACTTAAAGACTTTATTAAAAAGCAACGAATGAACGGTCGGTGTTTTCATTAAATTAAACACGCACAGACATAATTTTCATATATCTGAAAAAAAAAATACCTAAAATTTATTTAAGGTATCAGAAGTTTTAATTACTAATAAAATTTCTTACCTAATAAGAAATCAAGTAAACGACCTTATTCGAATGCAAAATCATCTGCCAAAAATATCAAATTATATGAAATGTTAAATTAATAGAACTTGTTACTCTATATCAATGACGTCCTTCCTAAGAAATGTTATGCAATAAGTCAAGCAATCCATGGCCAATCTATAGACTTCAAAGTTTCATAATGATAACATACTGTAACTGCGTATGTCAACAATACCATAATAAGGCAATATGTAAATGCAACTGTTTATCCTTTATTCATTTTAGAAACAAAAAAGTCTTTAATACCTGAAACTAGCACCGCTAACGAGAACGAAAAACCAGCTTTATCGAAAAATTCGTTCCCTCTACATCTTAGGGTACATTCTCCCAATATGCAACTTAAATCTGTTGTTCCCCACGTGACAGAGTATGGTGAGATGATTGGTCCTTAACATGTTTTTGCTTTTATTTATAAATGATGTTTAATGTAAAGTTTTGTCTGGTTTACAGCATGCTGTATTCAAATAATTAAAACAAAAGTTAACTAAGTCAGAGTGGATCAATAAATAGTGTTTAGTTTTTTACGTAATGCTTGTAGGTGAGCCTCCAACAACCTGGTGAGTGGTTTAGTAAGTTCAATGTTTAACCACCGTAGAACAAATATGAACAAAAAATACACAACAATCTCAAACCAAGGACTCCCCTAGATCAGTAGCAGAATTAAGGGAACCTTGTAAAAAAAGTAGTAGAAACTTTATTAATTTGCGTTGAGTTTTGCAACTTATTATTGGTAGAAAAGTATGGTGCATTAACTGTAAACTTAATTAAAAACTAGTTTGAATTATTTGTATTTTTTTGAAAACTGGTGACTAAGTGTGTTTATCTTTACAGGTGAAACAGCGGAATCTGTCATTAAGTATCAAAAAGAGTTCAAGAAAAGTTTTTTTCCTCAACAACCGTTCAGTTTTAATCGACAGTTCGTTGCTAAACCTTCTGCGAATATGTATAGTAACGAAATCTTTAAAAAAAGTTCAATTCCTGAACCCCCACATCTAGTAAACAAACATTTTACAAAGAGATCAAACCTCGCCAAACCAACTCAAAAATCAAATTCAAAAAAATCAAACAAGAAAAAAGATAGGAAAAAATCATCAAAAAAGAACTCATCAAAAAGTTCATCTAAATCGAACGTTTCTAAAAAACAGAATGTTCCATCAAACTATTTGTACCAACCTTATTACCCTGTTGCTGCCAATTATCAACAAAACCAGTTTTCGGTGCAACAAAGTATGTATCCTGCAATGCCGGTATACCCACAACAACAACAACAACAGCACCAACAACAGACTTCAACACAAGTGAAAAACATGGACGGTTTGTTATCTAGACCATTGATCTCAGGTAAAAGTTTTAAAGATGGACTTCTGATATAATATTTAAAAAATAAGTTATATCATTCAAATTATTTCCAGCTTAATAATTAGAAAGGCATGTGAATAAATGAAGTAAAGTTATAGAGAACTACTTGAGACTTTTTATGTTAAAAACATTTTTAAGTGCGACACTTTTCAATGAAACTTAATATTTACAAAAACTTACTTTGTTAATGCAGCGTTTAGCTAAAATTTTATTCAAGACTGGATTACTTAGGTGTTCATTTTGCTGTGTGCACTTCAGAATGGCTAACTATCGCGCTTTAGTACGACTAAATGACTAAACATGTGTGAGCATTGCCGTTGGTTGTGTGTGTGTCTGTACTCGTAGAATAGCTAAACATGAGACTTTTGTCTGGATAAGTAGGTTAGCGTGGACACCCTTTTGAATTGCTTTTCTTGGTCAGGATGACGATAAATAAAAGCTGTTTTTCTTTTAGACGAGCCATGTTCAGATCAATTTATTACCTGTGTTGATTTCGCAAAGAATAACTACTGTACAGATTATCCCGAACAAATGAAAGTTCAATGCAGAAAGTCATGTAAATACTGCAGTAAGTAATCATGTCTTGTTGTTATTGAAAAATGGTTAGTAAGACAGTTGATATAATTTAATAGCACCAACTCTTACCACGTCCGGAAAAAAAGTTTATCTTTTTTAAAATGCAATTCAGTAGAAGCTTTTAAAATCAAATTTCAAATAAAATTATTAAATATTTTTAGCTGTACCAGAAGAAGAAGTGAAACCTGTAATCCAACCTGTCATAATTGCACCAGTATCTGTAAAATCAAACTTACACCCAAAAGTAAAGAACGCAACAACTTCTTTAAATACGAGCACTGTGAGTGCAGATTTGGACCATATTGGTAGTGGATCAGGTTATACTGATAATGAATCCGGGTTAGGTTCTGGGTCTGGATCAAACGAAGTCAGTACAGGTCAGTCACGATGCACTGAGTGAATAGCAGTACTAAGCTGAATGTGTTACTCATACTAACAACATATTTGATAAACATTTGATTGGTTTATTTTAGGCAAATCAAGCGTTGCTGGTAAATCACCACCAGCTGATATTAAACCTTCAAAAATTAAAAATCACAGTACCAACGCAGATAAGAGTACCAAACCTAATGTTACTTTAAAGCCAGCAAAACTAAAAAAACGAAAGAGTTCAAAACATGCATCGAAACGTTTATCTAAACACTCAAGAGCTAAAAACGCAACACTGACCCACAAAAAGAGAAACTTCGCAGATAAAAAAACGGTAATATCAAATCCTAATAAAAGTAATCAAACTGTGAAAAGTGATACTGGATCCGGTTCTGGAATATCAGCTGAATCCGGTGATTCCCAAGATTCTTCCGGTTCAGGTGCATATCAAAGTGTTTCTGTTAATTCTGCACCAGTTAAGAGTGAACGGAACAGAATATGGTCACCAACCATCTCTGTCAAACATAATCTTGGTGAGTTTTCACTGCCATTCAAGAAAGATGTTATACCTATGCCTTCTTTAAACGTACTGAACATGAACGTTGAACAAAGTTCAGATTCTACAAGTGGATCAGGTAGTGGATCTGGTAACGAGTCAGGTGACGAATCAGGTGATAGTTCTGGTGAAAGTGAGGATGGTAACAACAACATTCTAAGTACAGTTCTCGCTGATGTGAAACCTGTGTTTAAACAACCAAAAGCAAAAAGAAATGTGACTAGCACATTTGTTTTACCACAGAAAGGTGCGAATAATAATTTTTAGATCTTTTCAAAAAACATAATCTAGTAAAATAAAATATTTTAAAACGATTAGTATATTTGTTTCGGTTTAATATTTAGGTAAGTCAAACAAAATGAAAAATGAAAAATCTGCAAAGAAATCAAAGTTCCATGTTCCTGCTGCTAAAGCAAATGCCGATAAAAGTAGTAAAAAGATTACTAAAAAAAGTCATGTAAAGTTATCAAAAGCCGAAGAAAAAGTAACCAGTAGTTCAAAGCCATCTAAAGTAAAGCCAACCAAATCAAAGGCAAATAAAGCAAAATCAAGTAACTCAAAACATAAAAACCAATCAGCTAAATCAACAAAAGATAAAAACACGAAAAAAACCAAGGTGCCTACAAAACCAAACCTTTTGACAGGCGCATATCCACGTATTGATTTAAAATCAATTGCCAGCGCTCTTGCTCATTACGAAGAGGCAGCCTTAGAACTTGCAGGAGAGTATCCAAAACCAAACAATAATATTGATATCACAGAATATCAAAGGTCGAGAATTCCAAGACCTAACATAAGAGCAGTTGACACTATGGAGAGATACAAACAGAATATACAAATTGCCAAGATTTTACAAAACGAACGTCTAAAGAAAGAAAATATTCCTAGATCGTTGAATATTCCAATAGATGCTAAAATCAAGGCAAAGAGTGAGAGTGTCGATGCCGATAATCTTGATTTAGTTCGTCAACGATTTTTAGTTCCAGGAGTTGAACCTACCTTGAATGACTACTACGCCGAGACTGGTAAACTAAATCCATTCGAGAGTAAACAAACCAAGAGTTATAAAAAATCTCGCATCGAAATTGAGAAACGTAAGAAAAAAGGTAAATACGACGAAGATCCTTATCAGTATTTACGTAATATGCATCCAGGTGCTTCCATGGAACCTATCGAGTATCCTAAGGGACGCTCATCTATACCATCAGATCATTCCTTCCCTGTAGTCTTGATGAAGGTTTCACCTGCTGATTCAAAGTATTTACCTGAAGAAGGTGAGCAATGCAGTTCGTTAATGGTTTTATTAGTATTTGCTAAAATAATCAAGTTTGACGACCATATCAATTTTAATTTAACAGCAACAGTTATATTTGATTCTATCCTTCACTGTAACAGTTCAGCCAATTTTATTTGTTATAAAACTGCTTGCTTGTATGGAACTTTTTAATGTTTTTTTTTTGTATTTTAAACTTTATTGTTCTGTTATAAAATTTAGCATCAAAACGTGGACAGATAAGAAAGTTAAATGCAGAAGGACTTCCAATTGACGATAAACCTAAAAAATCTCCTTCAATTAAACAAGTAGAAGCTGCTATTCGTAAAGCTAAAATTGCACCAGTAGTAAGACATCCTTTTGCTGAAGTTCCTGCACCTGCCCAGCCTGTACCTTACAATCCACCAGCATACCAATCCCCTTTCGAACCTCCGCCAATGAATTTCCAACAAACACCATTGTATCAGAACCCGATGACTAACTATGTTGAGCAGAGTACGATTCCACAGCAGATGAATCAAGCATTCACTCAACAACGACCAGTATCAGTGGAAACACCGCCTATCAAACAACTAAGTAAGTTATTTGTTCACCGCGCCATCGCTTCATAACCATGAAGTTACTCACACGAGAATATACTTTTTATTAAAAAGATTGGTAACTAGCGGTAGAAGTTGCATGTTCTGTTTTTATTAATTTTAAGTCATCTGAAAGTATTTAAATCATTATTTGTTTTAATTCCTGATCAAAAATATTGGGCTTAACGAAGATCTTCTACTACAGCTTATATAATCATTATATTTATGATTCACGTATTGTACATGTTATAAACATGTTATGTTCTCTGCATGTTTTGAGTATGCTCAGTACATGTTCTGACCATGTCTTGTGCATACTCTGTACATGTTCTGAACATTTTCTGACCATGTTCTGTCCATTTTCTGTGCTTGTTTTGTGCATGATCTGTGTGTGTTAAGTACTGATATGATAAAATGTACAGTATTGATGTATTTGATACTGAAAGATAATTACTTGATTGCTCTATCAATGTTGATTTAAGCGCTTGGCCAAAACATTCATCTGTTTTCCTACTATCTTCTTTTAGGAAGTAAAATGCTGAGTGCCTTTTTTTCTGTAAAGAATTCCATCCCCACTTCTGAAGAAGGGTCTGGTGGTGGCATAGGTGGGTCAGGAGGAGGTGCTATTAATCGAGGTGAGGATTATCATAAAATATTTTTACACATTGATTCATTTTGAACATTGCAAGGAAATGTTGATCTCATTACGCATACACACCACCACACCACGCATAATGGGAATCGTACATTTCTTTCCTTTGGTAGTCATAGCACTGGTTTATTATTGAAGCCACCTGGACTAATAAAAGAATAAATGCAGGAATCTTTAATGACTTTTGGCCAAAAGAGCGTTTAAATCAACATTTCTTAACAAAACATGAAAACAATGTTTATCAAACTTTACTCAAATCCTCTTTTTGGTCAACATTTTAGATTATGGCATTGGGCGGCGTTAAAACACATGGCCACCAGGTGGTTTCAAGCAATAAACATTATTAAATCGTCACATGAACATTCTTAAATGACAAAAAATACCCCACGAAGAAGATCACCTATATAAATATATATATATATAAAAGCACAAAGATGAAGCGACGTTTATTGTGATCTTTTTGCAAATAGAATAATAACCGTAGAGTAAAATAATTGTAGAATTGTTTCTTTTCTTCTTCATCTTCAGTAAATAGCTTTCTTGCTGTGCTTTCGTATACTTAGCATGATTGTATAAACCTCAGTTGTGTTGCGTGAACGAAGAATTTAGAAGAGAGAATACTCTTTATAAAACATAAGATAAACAACTTCACTTTTATATAGCGTTTCATAATATCTACATTCAAACCTGAAGAAGCTTTGGTGACTTTGGTCAGAAACAAAGTCAAAATCTTTTTTAGCTGAGTGTCAAGGTTATTTGGATCCGTTTATATTGAAAAAAAATTGAATAATTCAGCCAACACAGGAGCTCATAATAATACCTTGTTCTTCTTACACAGGTTTGACTGTATGTACACCATTTTTTGTTGAACTTTACATGCTTATAAATAATATTTCGAGACATTTTTAATCATTCTGTAAATTACAAAGTTTCTCCACTTTTTAATAATGTGTGTTCTGAAGCAATAATTATATTAAAATATGAATTTTTATAGCCTTTTTAGGAATCTTTTTCAACAGTTATCTGGAGAAACTTCTTTTTAAAAAATATTACAGATGCAGAGAAAAAGCAGCAATTTTTACATTCAATTCTCTTCATTTTTATATTTATAACAACGACCACTTACTTACTCATGCACAATTATCTACTGAAAACTTTATGAGTATTTTTCTCTTTTAAATAACTTCTTGTCGAAGTTTATATTTGTACGTTTAGTGAATGCATGAATTTTATACTCCTATATGTAATATCTTATTTTGGATACAATTTGTTTAACTTTGAATGATAAACAGTTTTTACTTTCCCTCGATATATATAAAGAGTAACTGGTTTTTAATGTTATATTCTGTGGAAAAAAATTAATACATACATCGTTTCTATACTGGCAATGAATACGACTACCCAAGCATGACATGCGCTATAAATGTTAAAACTAATAAATTGAATCTAATACACATTTTCACTAAAATACCCAATTGATCGATGCAAGTTTCCAAAGTGTATTTAGTTTCGTATTTATTTACACGTTTTGAAACATTCACTAGTGATCTTTATCAAGGGACTATGCTTGATGGGAGTTGTATTGATTTTGGTTTTACCATAGGATTATGGGAAAGGTTTACTTAATTTTAAATTATAAATAAACAAAAAAAATATATATAATTAATTTAGATTTTGTTGACAAACATACTGGCTCGAAAAAAACAATAAGTTTGCAGAGCTTGCTATTTGACGATGATTTTAATAAACAAACTGACTCCGCTATTAAACACAATTGGTCAGCCGCACCTGCTGCTCAAAGCGGCAATCTTAAAAAACTGCAAGATGCTTCATCAGCAAAATCATTTGCCGTTCAAGATGTGGGTGCAAATTATCTCCAATCTAATCTCGATGCTTTGACACCAGAAAATGGTAAACCTAGCCTTGAAAGTTTAACAGCCCCCAATATCGGAGCAGAATTTACAACAAAAATGTCAAAAACGCAAGAAACGAACTGGGTTAGGCCTAATGCTGAATCTGAATTAGCATCAGCTATGCCTGAATCCACTGGAGTTGAATCAAATCAAAAGAAAGGTATTTAAAATTCTATATTTCTTTTCTATTGATCAAAAAATCAAGATTGGACTAAGAAGATTGTACGTTCACGGTTAGTTAGTTAGTTGTTAGTATTGCTTAGAAGACCAAAGCACAGTAAGAAAAAAATAAAATAAAATTTATTTTAATAAATACACCATACCGTGCATTACATATTTGGTCATAATTAATCACCATAACAACATTAAATAATGGACCTACATCCATCGACAACAAACTATTACTTGAGTACCACCCCAACATCAGTTACTGGTACACAACTCCAAATTTAATGGCGTATGAAGCCGACGTTACAGGCTGTTGCACTGAAACATAAACGGTACAAAGACTTAAATAATAATACAACCATAGAACAAATAACAAAAGAACTGTACTGTCGTATAATAACAAGACCGACAAATCCATTGGAACGACTACCGAACGACAGATGTTTGTTATTATCTTAAAAACAGCTTTAATACTTTATGCTAAACTCATTCTAGAGGTGACAAACATGGTTTCAGCATTTGAAAATACAAGGTCAAAAGCTTCACTAAAAAGTCGAAATCGAGGCATGGATACTAGATTGTTCGAAGATATGCATCCTGTCCGAGTAATACCAAGTGAAATGAATTATTTACAACAAATCACCAAAACAAAAGTTATTCAAAACAAACATTCGCTTTTATCAAAAGGAATGGGAACTAGTTTTCAAGGTGGTAATAAGTTTTCGTATAAGCAAACAGTTCCATATGCTGCAAACAAAAAGAGCAAACAAGTTTCTGTAGCACCATATTACTACAGCAATGAACAGCCCACCACAAATTTGGAATCTCTTTCTGCTGTGGCCAACACGAAATACCTAAGTGAACCAAAGCATGCATTCGTTAATCTGAAAAAACAATCCCGCGTTCACTTCTCAAATGCTGGCAAAAAATACTCTAACGCTCACAAAATTATTTCTAAACCCGTAAGTAATCGAAAAAGTGGAATGGTAAATCATCAGTTTCAACCTAATGGATTTCGTAAGACAGTTATGTTAAATTCACTACAACATCAGCTACCTCCTACAAAAACGATAAGTTCAAAATTTAAAGCGCATGCGTATCATGTTGATATCAATAGAAACCCATCGCTTCATGAGAATGACCCAACAATCCAGCCGGACGATCTACCACCAGCTACAGATTATATCAAAGACATGCAAGAAAACGTAATCATGGCCGGTGCTGCACATTTGTTCCCAGCAAGTGATATTCTATCTCTGAAAGATAAAACTAGGTCGCGTTTACCAAAACCTAGTGTTAAACGTAAAATATTTTCCCAAGAAAGCATGAATCCCCTTTATAAAAAATCAAAAAACCCATTTTCAGCCAATCCTATTTATGGATTTAAAAACCAGCATTCTTCTAAAACACCAGTTAAATCATTAAAAGATGAAACTTTTCGCCCGTTTTTAAACCGTCAGCAACTTCAAAACAACATAATCAACAAAATTGCATTCGCTAACAATAAAATCATACCTAAGCATCAACTGTTAACCAAATCACGTTCAGCTAAATATTCAGTTGCTCAGCAACCACATTATAAACAACATAAGGAAAATGGAAGACTTTTAAATCCTTCTCCGCAAATAATGATGTTTGCAGCTCCCGAAAAAACCAGCTATCAATCGTACGCTTTCCATCAGGCCGAACCTGAAACCACTATGAACGAGGGAATTGTTAACACAAAAACATTTTTACCAACTGACCTATCGGTGAAGCATCCATTAAATAAATTTCGTCATCACTTTGTACTACCACCTGTTAAATTTACAAATCACAGCTCAACACCACTACGCTCGTCTATGGATAATACTGATCAACAAATGATTTACAACTCGTTCTTGCAAAGTGACGATGAAAGTGAAAGTGATGGCATTGCAGATGCTCTGTATGACACGCCCACTTACAGTCCCTCAAACACAATGAGTGGTAAATAACTAGTCTCTCTATTGTGCCCACATTATATTCTTTTATCTCTCTTATACCTTTCTCTTTATCTCTGTTATACCTTTCTTTTTATCTCCCTTATAACTTTCTCTTTATCTCTCTCTTACAGCTTTCATTTTACTTTTTTGTACTTTTTTCCATCTTAGTCTTTTCTCTTTATCTCTTTTATATGAAATGTTCGTATACCTTTTTTATACCTGTTATATATATTGTTATATCTCTATTGTACCTTTGTTTGTACTATATCATTTCTTTATCTTTTGCATACCTTTTTTTATTTCTGTTATATCTTTTTCTTAACTTTTGTTTTATCTCTCTAATTTAATGACTGAACGATGTAATCACCGTATGTATAAAGAGCAAACGTTACCAAGTTATTTAAAGTTTTGTAAAAATATATATGGGCATATAACAGGATATGGGTTCATGACTTTTAACTTTTTTGATTTACATGCTAAGCGCTTATGATTCATAATAATATTTAAACTGTGTAAGCGAGACTAGAACATTCCCGTATCATTTACGACTTGTTGTTTAAGTTTTCTTAATTTTTATTTTACAGTGCCTTCTATTGAAATGTCATCACTGCAA
>JAUELD010057967.1:12983-24271 GCA_031471615.1 Aglantha digitale | reverse complement strand
AGTCTTCCCACTATATCTATATCCTATATCATACTTGAGTGTCGGCAGCAGAATACAATGTTTAAGTTTTTATTGATATGGAAAAAATGATTAGCAGTTTGAATGAATTTAACGTTTTTAAATAATAATTAATATTTATTGATAAAAATTACGTTTGGGTAACATTTATATTTGTCTTTTAGTGTTTGTGATAAATGAACATTTAATAATGAAGTTCTAATAATACTCTTCCATGTCTATAGTATTGTTATTTTTCTCTCAAGGACATGGAGATAATGCTTTGTCGAAAAACAAATTTTCTAATGTTGCTGGTAATTTGAATAACAGTTCTCGTTTAACAAAGAAAACAAATGCCAATAATCAAGGGAAAAGTTCTCTATCCTATCCAAAAAAAGATAGAGAGGCGTTTAGATCAGCTCTCGTCAATATTATCATGTAAGACAGCTTTTAGATATTTGTTTATTCAAAGATATTCTACATAATTACAGATGTTGTATAGTAAAGTTTTCAATTTTTCAACAAATCTGCTTTCAATTTATGTTTAACATATTTTTTGAAGGCATAATGAAGAAGCTACTGGTCCTCCAAAAATGCCGTCTGTTGTTGATAAAGATTTTATACCCGAACGAAGTGGTTCTCCTACAGTAGCTGAAAAAGATATCCTTGTGAGATAATTATTTTGTTAAAGCAACACATCTTCAGTGTTGAAATGTTTGTAATTCGTAAATTCTCAATTTTTAATCAAGGTAGTTTTTAGTGGTGTGATTAATTTTTTTATAGACATTGCCATCAATATAACTCAATTTTTCAAAGAAATTTATTCTCCGAACTGATTTTTTCAAATATTGTTATTACAGCGCTACTACTATTATATACACCATGGCATTGATACAAAAAATGTTGCACCAATGGAAGATATATGGATTGAAAATGTTTTAGCATTAGTACCTGCTTCTTCTAAAGTATGTGTACTACGCCCCTTACATAATTAATTGTAAAATTTCTTAAACAATGTATGGAGGAGGTTCATAGTGTTACGAGAGAACAGAATTTCCAGAATAACATGCTAAATGTTGCTTGCATAAATAAAATCATTATCATTACACCTTTCTTCAATTGGTTTTATATGTAGATATGCAGATACAGTACAGAAAGTACAGTTTATGTAGAATAGGTCATATTTATTTTGTTTGATGCATTTTTATAGCAATGATAAAAATCTTATTTTAAATTTTCATGCAAGGTTAACCTCGATGAATATATAGATACTCTGTCAGATGAAGTGCAAGAAGATTACCTACTAAGTGTTAAAAAGGCTATTGGTAAAGTTTAATTCCATGATGTTTTATTTATTAAATAGTTACTAAATTATCTATCATAATGTAAAAAATTTATTTAGTAGGCGAGGTGTTGAATGCGTCTGATTACAGTAATGGTTTTAACTTTTATTTTTTTTGTTTTGCAGTGGATTTTGTTCTACGAGATCCTAGAGAGAAAGAAAATAAGGCCAGCAATGAAGACATGTTGCCTCATCGACTTGAGTAAGAAAATGATTCTTCCGATAAGATTTGAATTGTCTAAAAAAGCAGAAAAGATTACTGACAAGCATTAAATTAAATTGTTTTGCCAGAAGTTGAACTTGACTTGCTTTTCTCAGTCCTCTAGTACATTGTTGTTATTTATCACTCAATATCATTGTTGATGTTTTAATAATAATACAGATTGCTTCAAGTTCCTAAACCATGGAATCAATCTTACGTGTCAGCACATGCATTGATGAAAAACGATCTATACATAACCAACCCTATATTGTCTGCTGTACTTAATCTTTGGTATAAGAAATATGGGTGAGTGCTAATATCTAACCTAACTGAAAATTCACAAATAACTGAATGTACTAACTAAAATTCTAAAAATAGCTACATGTACTGACTAGAAATATGCACCAGCAGCTCTTTCGTACTATATATTTGGTAGAAAAGATTCCAGTTCAATGCAGTGTTTGTTTTTTCTTTTTCAGTGATACAAGATTAATTGATGGTCCGAGCGTTAAAGAACGTACTGAAGCTATGGAGCTCGCATTTTTTCAAAACCTTATGATGCGTCATATTGAGAACGCTAAAGATATGTTATTAAAAAAGTAGGTGGCTATAGTTATCTTAATTTTATTGAAACTTGTCTTAGCTGGAACATAATTTGATAATTTTTAACGTTTTAGGTGGTTTCCTGAAGTTCAAAATATCTTTTATCAAGGCAATAAAAAAAGACTAATCCCTGGTAGTCAACAAACAAAAAAATTAAACTCATTTTTTAATGCTGCATCTGTTTTAATGAGCAATCAATTGCAAAATCTTGCCCACTTGTCTTTAACTAATTACGAGCAATTGCTCTGCCCAAGTGATAGTTCACAAAACGTGTTCAACCATTCCGGTTTCATCGTACGACTTGTCCTAGATGGATTACAAGTAAAGTTTGAACCAGATTTTAATGACTTTGAAATAATACTTTTGAATGTATTAGATGTTATTGTAAAATCGGTAATGGTTGTACCATGCGTTGAAACTAAGCTTTATTCTGAATGGTCAAGTCAAAAGAAGTTTTTAAAACCAAACATTTCCGACGAGATAGTTCAATCCATCAAAGATAATGTTGCCCAGGTGATCAGAAAGGAAAGTAATGGCCCTATTAACCATGCTAAAATATTTTCCAAATATGAGTTTTTAATTACCAGACAAGCTGACCATGATGTTGATGAATTCTTATTGCAAGGCCATGATTTCGATCGGTTTATTAAAGAGGTGAAAAAGTTTAATGAAATGATCGAAGAAATCAATTATAATAGTCAAAAGGTTTTTGCTTTATTATTTATTAGTTTCATTTGTAAAGATATGTTTTTTAATAAAAATTATAAGATCAAATTATAGGATTTGCACATGGTTTTCTTCAAATTATTTTTTTGATAGCATTGCTTTTATTATGTCTTCAGTGTATGATTTTATAGGTTGTTCAAATTGGAATGTTTGAAATGCATTGTGATGAGTTGATTTCTGGCTTATCAAAAAGAGCTGAAAATATACAAGCTAAATTGCTGGCCCGTATGATGCAAAACCACCAACTTGCCAACAAGAAATTATCAGAAGAATACGAAGAAATAGCAGAGAAAGCTCTGACCACACCCGCCAATACTGAGCATCTGATGCAGCTGAAAGCGTTTATCTATGAAGTAGAGAATGACACAATTTTTCAGTTGGAGGAGAGGTTGATCAATGCTAAGGAGAGATTAAGTTTCTTAGTTGATTTTGTTACATTCTCTCCTGCTGATATAAGGCAAAACAATAATGTATTCCAATGGCATAGACGTATGCCTGAAGTCTTCCAAGAGCATCTTAATATTGTCAATGCTAATCGTGTTCAATATGAGAATGCATTAAAAATGCGAAGAGAGAGATTTATCGAAGATTTGGATTGCTATTCTAAACAAATTGAAGAATTCCATGCTTTTGGTGACATGAATGAAATCAATAGATATTTTAAAAAAGCACAAGCATTACAGAACAAACTTGATGCTGCAGGAGAAAAGGTGAGTTGTTTTTATTTGATATATCAAATATTATGTGATCTATTTTGAGTTAAGAAGAAAAGTTTCATGTCCAAAAAGTAATTAGAAATACCAGTAAGTTCCATGATTTATTTAGATTCAATCTATAAATGACGAGGAAGAAGCATTTGAGTGGGAGCTAACAACATACCCGTTACGCCAGCAAGTTATTACCCAACTCAATCCTTTTCTCAAGTTGTATGAGCAAACAGTTGAATTTGAAAAACAACATGCTGAATGGATGGGTGGTCCGTTAGGTACTGCTGATCCTGATTTCATCGAACAAGAAACTGGAAATATATGGCGAAATTTTTATAAACTTGAAAAACAGTTTCAAAAAACACCAGCAGCTCAAAAAGTTGCTCTAAAGGTGATTTTTGTTTCATCTTTGATAGCCTTCATTTCATATGAATCATTCATAAACAATCAGATTGTAATGATAACACCTTGGACTCTTGTTTGCTGTAAATTTATTTTTACTTTTTTTCATAGATGAAAATGAAAGTAGACAGTTTTAAAGATCATTTACCCTTAGTATCTTTGTTATTTAATCCTGGTTTGCGGGATAGACATTGGGAGTCAATGTCGGAAATTGTTGGATATCCATTGCGCCCAGATGAAGGTTCGAACTTGCAGAAGTTTGTTGATATGAATCTGGAGCCATTTTTGAGTAAATTTGATAACATTAGCGAATCAGCCAGTAAAGAGTATTCTTTGGAGAAGGCTATGGAAAAAATGGGTGGTGAATGGAAAGATGTATGTTTACTACGTTTTATATTATTTGAGGATATTCTGTTTTTAAATAGATTGACAATGTCGCACTTTGCTATGAATATTTAATGTGACAATGCATTTTTTTTGTTTTGTTGATATGATTGAATTTTACTGTTTGTAGCATGTATGAATTATATTTAGATGTTATTTGTGACTATACCTTACCGTGAAACAGGAACATATATCTTATCTTCGATTGATGATATACAAAATCTTCTTGATGATCACATTGTGAAAACCCAAACAATGCGTGGATCACCGTTTATAAAACCTTTTGAAGAAGAAATCAGGTATAGAAAAGATGTAGTTCGTTACATTTTCTGGTTTGGCAAAAACAAGCAACTGTTCGTTGCTATAAAGGCCATGATACTGTACTGTGCTGTTTGGTTAAGGATATATTATTTTAATTTGTATTTGTCATTTAGAGTTTGGGAAGACAAGTTACTGTTAATACAAGAAATTTTGGATGAATGGTTGAAAGTTCAAGCAACATGGCTTTACTTGGAACCTATTTTCAGTTCACCAGATATCATGGCCCAGATGCCTGAAGAAGGGAGGTACCTGGATTGAAACATTGTTTTGTTGTGTTATAAAATGTTGTATAAATATATTTTTTTAGTTTTGAGTTAATGATTCGGTTTATATAAAATGCTTGTTTTTCAGACGGTTTACAACTGTAGATAAGAACTGGCGGGATACGATGAAGCAAGTTTTGCAGGTAAGTCTTATTTATATATATATCTTTTTGATATTGTTCGAAATCATATTTTTATGTTAAAAGTTCAACTGATATTTTAGGACGAACATGTAATGGTTGTTGCTGATATTGATCAGATGTTAGAGAAACTAAAAAAATCAAATGAATTATTAGAACTTATCCTTAAGGTATAAATATTTGTTCTCTTTCTAAAGGTCATGTAATTCTCATTCCAATTACAGAATATTTCCTAATTCACCATGTGCAACTTTTAAAATGCTTATTTCTGTTTTTGCGTAGGGCCTTAACGAGTATCTGGAGAAAAAACGATTGTATTTCCCAAGGTTTTTCTTTCTATCTAACGATGAGCTGTTAGAAATACTTTCAGAGACGAAAGATCCAACAAGGTATGTAAGAATCTTTCTATCGCTTTAAGTGTCGAATTATAAAAAAATTCTTTATTCTCTATATTGCTGTTTTCCCTACTAGAGTTCAACCTCATCTGAAGAAGTGTTTCGAAGGAGTTGCTAAGTTAGAATTTACTGATCTTCTCGATATTACTCACATGAAAAGTTCTGAAGGTGAAGTTGTACCTTTGAAAAGAAACATCTCAACAGCTGATGCTCGTGGACAAGTTGAAAAATGGTTGCTGGAGCTACAAATACTGATGATTGAAAGCGTGAGAGAGGTACAATCTGACAAGATTTTTTTTTATTTGTACCTCTAAATAAAAAAACAGTTGAATCAGATCTTATCAGCTAATCCTACAGCCTAACTTATTTTTATGAAGCATTGTCTACATTGATGCATTAATTTTATAATTTCGTTTAGGTAATTATTGTGTCCATGGAAAATTATCCTAAAACCCCTAGAGGAGAATGGGTAAGAGCTTGGCCTGGACAAGCAGTTTTAGCTGTCACTCAATTTTATTGGACTGCCTTCATGCATGAAGCAATCAAAGCTGGGAAACAGGTAAATTATGTAATGCGTCAATTATAGAAAACGTAATTTTAATATTTTAGGCACTTGTATTAAAACTTCATAAGCTTAATTTCTTTGTTTGTAGAAGTTGAAAGACTATTTGCTTGAAAACAACAGTCAGATTGATGAGATCGTTGCACTGGTCCGTGGTAAATTGTCCAAACAAAACCGTGCAACCCTTGGTGCATTAGTTGTACTTGACGTCCATGCTAGGGATGTGTTGGCCATTTTAGCTGAAGAAGGTGAACTTTATGTTATTGACAAAAAGTGGGAGTGACTTATTGGCTTGAACTTTTTACCTCAATGTTTGTAGTTCGAACCCTCTCACAGTCTTAGGTTCCCTGTTAAGCAGTATACAATATGCAATTACAACATCACCGATACACAAATAGGAGCTTATATATACCACAACCTTGTTCCAAGGACTTAATGATAAGTCCAATAGAGGGCTACTGAAAGTCGTCTTCTCTATAGTGCTAAAATCACAAGAAGCAATTGTCACGGTGTAACTTATAATTGCTTTAGTTATAATTATTTTAAAAATTGCCAGCTGCTTTCTTCTTTTATGATTCGATGGGTTGATTACTTGTTTACTTAGGAGTGAAAGATGAAAACGACTTCAATTGGTTGGCTCAGCTGCGCTATTACTGGGAGGTACAGTATATCCATAGCTTTTTTATTGCTGATTTATTAAGTCGTGAGAATTTTAAATTTGTCTTTGTAATGTACTTGTGGTAAATGTATCTGCGGTGAACTTTAGGACGAACAAATGATGACCAGGATGATAAGTGCCCATCTGGCATATGGATATGAATATTTGGGTAATTCTGGACGTCTTGTCATTACTCCTTTAACTGATAGATGTTATAGGTATGAAATTGTTGCTAAAAGATGTGAAACGTGTTACAAATAGTTTAAGTACTTCAAACATTGTGACATACTTTACTTCTTTTTTTCACAGAACTTTATTTGGTGCACTGCAGTTGCATCTTGGTGGTGCCCCAGAAGGACCGGCAGGAACAGGAAAAACAGAAACAACTAAAGATTTAGCGAAAGCTGTGGCGAAGCAGTGCGTTGTTTTCAATTGTTCTGATGGCTTGGATTACATTGCATTGGGAAAGTTTTTTAAGGTAAGGAAGTTAAGAAAGCTTCTTTTGCTATCTTCCATAAACTTTCGTTAACAATAGCTTTTATTCGCTTGGTATTTAGGGACTGGCTTCATGCGGTGCTTGGTCATGCTTCGATGAATTTAACCGTATTGATTTAGAAGTATTGTCAGTTGTGGCCCAACAAATCCTCACCATTCAAATGGGTATAAAAATTTCATCGTTTATTAAGTTTTGTTTAAAATCTTTTCTAGGAAAGTTAGCTTTCTTTTAACCTGCTAGAATTAATAATAAGTGTGGGTGTAATTTTATGGTGGGCGTAATACTATGGTGTAATTTTATTATGGGCGCATACTAATATTGATATATAATATATTTTTTAGGAATTAGTTCTGGCAATGATACCTTATTGTTTGAAGGAACAGAGATTCATTTGGACGCATCTTGTGCTGTTTTCATTACCATGAATCCAGGTTATGCTGGTAGATCTGAATTACCTGATAATTTAAAGGTTCAGAAAACTTCATTTCGACATTATGAATATTCCAACCGTGTTTGACATCAATGATGTCTCTTTTTAAGGTTGATATGTTTCTCTAAGAAACTATCCTTCATTATTTCTTCTAATGTTGCACAGGTGCTTTTGAACACGAAATTCTTCTTTTGGGTGAATTACAATCCGTAGATCAAATTTTCCTTTTTCATTCATCACATTTGATTCTATTGAATATGATATTTTTAGTCGTTATTTCGAAGTGTTGCAATGATGGTACCAGATTACGCCCTCATTTCAGAGATATCACTGTATTCGTTTGGTTTTGTTAACGTAAGTGCAGTTATATTATAAGAGGCTCTGTATTTATTTATTGAAGAATAAAGCATGCGTGGCTTTATATGGTAGTGAGCTCTTAACACATGTGAGAAATTTATTTTGATGACTAATTCATTCTTAGGCACGCCCTTTAGCTGTAAAGATTGTCACCACTTATACATTGTGTTCAGAGCAACTTTCTTCCCAGTGCCATTATGATTATGGTATGAGAGCTGTTAAGTCAGTTCTTACGGCAGCCGGAAATTTAAAGGTGTGAAAGCTACTTTGGTACTTAGGACATCTGTTATTTAGTTATTACGATCTTCTTTTAATTTAGCTGCGATATGTTAGTTTATTTCATGCTTCTAGTTCACACTTTTTTGTTCTTGATTGGCTGATTGCTTCATTGCTTCACGTATTTAGACGTTGATACTGCTGTTTATTTAAATCTGGTATCTATCTTTTATATTTCTCTCTCCTTCCTTATCTCTTCACTATTTGTTGCTTTTGATGAACTTTTTTATGCTGTTTTCACCAATACTTAATAAAATACACATCCGTTAAACTTGATTTCTTTTTCAAACTTATTTTCTTTTTAATCTGTGCTTTTAACTTACAACAGTGATATTCGCTTTGTTTACGTTTTAAGGTAAGTACTCGATATAATGTATATGCTATATAATAATAATACTTGATAACTACTTGATATTTCTCATTGTTTATTTAGTTAAAATACCCGGATGAAAACGAAGAGATCTTAATTCTCCGCTCAATTATTGATGTCAATTTACCAAAGTTTTTAGCGCAAGATCTACCATTGTTTAAGGTGTTTTTTCATTTTTATTTTTTTTTGTCTCTAAAAACTTATTTTCTTTTAAACATAGAACTAAATTTATTATTTTTAAATGTTTTAAGGGTATTACGTCAGATCTGTTCCCTGGTATAACACTTCCAGAACCTGATTATATGACTTTAACACAAGCCATCAAAGAAAATGCTAAAAAAATGAATTTACAGATAACCGAGTTTTCTTTAACGAAGATCTTACAAGTTAGTTTAAAAACATTGGTTTTATAAATCGGTTATCGAATTTTAGTTACTTGTTCATGTAGACTGGTGTGGCATGTTGTTAGAGACTGGTGTTGCATTCTAGCTAGACTGGTGTAATCGTTTGTAATGAATTATTGGTTTTGTTAGCAAGGCTAGTTTATATAAATCATCTTTGACTGTGCATCTTTCAGGTATACGAAATGATGATTGTACGACATGGTTTTATGTTGGTTGGTGAACCTTTTGGAGGGAAAACAAGCTCTTATAAAGTACTAGCTGGTGCTTTAACTGATATAAAAGAAAAGGTGTGGTACCTTAATGTCTTCTTTGTGTTTTACCCCTCTTATTTGTTGCATAAAGATGGGAAAATATATTTACTTAAGTTTTTCATTCAGGGCTTGATGGATGAAAATAAAGTTCAAATTTGCGTCATTAACCCAAAAGCTATAACTATGGGACAATTATATGGACAGTTCGACCCAGTCTCTCACGAGTGGTCTGATGGTATTCTTGCTGTTAATTACAGAACATTTTCTGCTTCACAGGTATGTTATTGTTTGCAGTGCCATAGCAACCAACCTAAACTCTATATTATATGTGTCACGTTTTATTGTTCAGACACCTGATCGTAAATGGCTAATATTTGATGGACCTGTAGATGCGGTATGGATTGAAAACATGAACACTGTCTTGGATGATAATCGTAAACTATGTTTAAACAGTGGTGAAATTATTCAGCTGGCTTCGACCACTAACTTGATCTTTGAACCGATGGACTTGGAAGTGGCATCTCCTGCGACCGTAAGTTGAACTGTGTTCACAGCATATTATTTCGTCATGGCGCGCTTAGAAGTAAGAACATTATCTACTGCAGAAAACGTTTAAGGAATATTATCAATCAAATAGCACTAATTACTATATGGTCATGAGAGGTGTTTTTCTTTTGACAGGTCAGTCGATGTGGTATGATATACATGGAACCTCATATGCTGGGTTGGCGTCCATTATTCCATTCTTGGTTGCATACACTACCAGGTACTATCAATAATGATATGAAGGAATTACTTACTGAAAATTTCGAAAGAATTGTCCCCCCTCTGTTATATTTCATCCGAAAAAGTGGAGTGAAGGTATAACTTTGTGTATATCTGCTTCATGCGTGTAAAATCTAAATATCTATAGCCGTGTTGTATTAACAAAGATATTTTCCACAGATAGAAACCAGGTTTGTTTATGTGCCGAATCATGTGCAACTAATTAAGTCATGCTGTCAAGTTTCTGACTTTTTTATACGCTCTGTGAAACCATGAACTTCAAGATCGTTCGCATCATATCAAAACTATTTGGTTTCATAGGAGCTGTCCCCTACGAATGACACGAATCTCGTCAACTCATGCATGAACTTGTTCGATTGTTTGATTGATGAGTTCCATGACGAAGAACAGTTTAAGAAATTAAACGAAAGAGAGGTGGCTTCATGGGTTGAGGTACGTCTGTACGGTTGGTTTAAGCAACCGGTTTCTATTTAAACGTTAGATGGTATTAAAAGTTTTTAGGTACTAAAATGATGCTTCTTTGTTAATTCTTATTATCTCATACCTAATATTCGCTTTCTTGTTGTATATTGATTGCATATATTTGTTGTTATTTAGTCCATCTTTTTATTTGCGTGCGTTTGGTCATTCGGTGGATCCATTGATAACAACGGACGGGAGAAGTTCGACCTGTTATTTCGTGAGCTCATGAATGTAAGACGTCGTCGCTCATTAGTCGTCACAATAATAGTTCCGAGGGGTTTCTCTATCTTTGTATGTTTTTTATCTTTTTTCAGGGTCCCTTATCGTTAGACACCAAAGATAAGTTTCATATATTAGATATGGTAGATGGACCGTCCAGACCTTATCTTTGTTCTTTCCCCAGTAAAGGAAATGTATTTGATTATCGATTTATAAAAGAGGTTAGAATTATTTTTCTTATTAATTGTACCATGATTTTACGAAAAGTTTGTATCTATTCTTATTTATTATTCAGTAGTAAAATCAATCAAACATTATTCAATTATTGATTTGTTTCTATATTAGGGTATGGGAAAATGGGAACTTTGGATAGAAGAGATCAGAGAGGCACCGCCCATTCCTGCTGTAAGCTTTATTTGTGTATCATATACAAATTTCTTTACTTATTTTTGCAGGTAAATTCTTGAGTAAAAACAGTATCTTTCGTTTACTTATCGTTAATTTCTATTCCATATATGGTTAGGGTATGCAATTT
>JAUELD010057856.1:1686-17572 GCA_031471615.1 Aglantha digitale | reverse complement strand
ACGCAGTAATAACTTATATAAATATGAGAACATTACGATCATCCTACACAGTAATAACTTATATAAATATGAGAACAGAAAAACTGATAGTTAAATAGACTGTACACCAACAAGATAATGAGCACACTTTTTTCTTTTCAATCTTTACAACATAAACATAACAAATTACTTACTGGCTTCTCAAAGTTTCCACGGATAAATTCAAGTGAGTTGAGGAAGGCTGTGGATGCAGCAAAGCGAATATTATTGCTAAAAAAAAAAGAAACAAATTTTAGTCTCTTAAATCACCCTAAGTCACCCTAATTATCTTGGAATATTCATGAATTAGATATGTGGCAAATTGTTTGAAAGATAATTGAAAACTTTAGATCAATGAATAAAAACTTAAGACATCCAATCAACAAATACTTATATTGCAGAACAATTATTTTTAAAAAAAAGTTTGTTTAAAGATGTCACTTTCCTATTGATGATCCTTGGTTATGTAGCATATCAGACCTGCCATCTTGAAATTAATACAATTGTAAAAAGACAAAAACGTTTTTTTTTTAAAACATTTGAGCTGTCACTTGTAGGCATATAAAAGCATTGTTGAATAAATGAATCAAAGAATATGTGAACCAAAATTGTTAAGAAACATTTATGTATATCTATGTCTAACATTTATGTTTTTTAGGCATCTACTGACAAGAATGATAAAAACTTATAGACAACTAAAAATTGTAGGATTACATTGCAGTGTCAGAACAGGTATTTCTTCATTAATCAAAACGGAAATGAAAATGTAAATGTATATTTTTCATAGTGTAAGTATATCCATATCCTGAATATGTCTCTACAGAAATAATGGTCCCTATACATTTTGCTATTTTAAAATTGAAATTTAGAGGCTTATACCTTACACTTGTCTGACTATGTACAAATTCTGAAAAAAGGATCTTGAAATACAGCGGAAAATGTCTATTCAAGAGAGACTCCTTTCCCATTCACTCCAATTTTGATAAAACAAAATTTTTGAGAAAATCACTTTTTCCTGTAAGAAAGAATGATAAGACACAAACAAACAAACTAACGTTTGTAACTCTTTTAGGCAGGGCCTAGGAGCCCAAAGATAAGGCATTCAAAATATTTACATTTAAACTTGTAAAGTTTAAAGTTAATAGTAAAGACAGTTAAGCAATATTTTTGATACAGAAGAAAAACTCAAGAATTTCTCAGTGCACCAGTGATAAAATTGTGGCAAATAAACTAAATTAAAACTTTTAAAAAAGTCTTACTTGGCAACATCATTTCCCATCTTCATCACAATAGAGCGTAAAATAACTGCAGAATAATTGGAAAGATATTGTGAATCCTAAAATTGGAACAAATTGGAAAACTTGTAGTAGAACTAAAAAATAAAAAAACTTAAAAAAAAAACCATATTTGGTGTCCTAATCAAAATCGAAACTAATGATAATGCAAGTTGCTGTAGTGTATAACCAGTTCTTATAGTTCTTATCCTTAGAGAAGCTGGCGAAATAACAAAATATATTTATTAACATTGTCTTACTATATCTTGACAAATGTAACCAATGGCTTCTAATGTAGCTTCTTTCATGTTATCACTATTGGTTTCTATCGATGTATTTTTGCATAATTCTTCCATCAATTCAGGCCACAGATTTAACGGCAATTCAGCCGATGCAATACCTGCTACGCATGAAGCAGCTGAAGAAGGTTTAGTTGTTTCAGTGCCAAGTGCTTGAAAAACCTAAAAAAGAGTTTTCACGATTATCAACTGATGGTTCAACTGATAGCCAAAAAAACCTGCTTTCCAAATGCTTGAAAAATAAATTGTCTTCTGTCTTACTTAGTAGAGCAATAAATGAAAAAAGACATATACCTATCAGAATTTTAAAAAACTCATTCTGACATTCAACATTTAATAGTAAAAGAAATCTTTCATCCATCAGACTGGATATATATAATAAACTTTACATATAACTGTGTTTGAAGAAGGACCTAGGAGTTGAAGCAATAATATTTTAGTATTTTAAAGAAAGTAAAGGGATATGCATACATGAGTTTTAACATTGTTTTTGATGGTATCATCTAATGCATACCAACGATTATTATAAGCTTGTTTCACAGATGAGTCTTTTGCAACAAGACAATTTTTAAGTTGAATACCAGCTGCTTGTCGGACTAAAGGGGATTCGTTGATGTCAGCAAGAATAACAGATAATGCTGCGAGAAACCCAGGCTATAAATAAAATGTGAAAATAAGGAATAAGAGAAAACGCAATAACAAATATACTAGCAAACAAATTATCCTATAAATCAATACAGGTCATGAAGTAATATTTACGAAGGTGCAATAACAAACATGCTGGTAAAGTTAAATTTAAAGATTAATCAATAGGACTATTTTCTGAAATAATAAAAATTAATAGAAGGAAAGAATCACAAATGACACATGATTAATTTGTAGAATAAATAATAAAAAAAGAAATACAAAACAAACAAACTTACAAATTCTTGCTCGGCAGCACTCTCTAGAAATTTCTGTGCAGCTTGAAGTTCATTTTGATCTAAATTCAAAAAACAAATTTACTGCATTCGGTAGAAAAAACTTTATTATATAGCTCTAAATTCAGAGAATAAAATAAAATAAAATACTAATATGTAAGACAGCAATACACAAGATGACTCCCTGTTAATCGCTGCAAATTTAGTTTCTTACACTTACCCTAACAAAAACTTAATAATCAAAAAGGTTTACATAGGCAAACGTTTTCTTTTGTTCAAAATTGCTTATTTATATAAATATCTTACAAATGTTATTATGTGATAAATTGTTATTTTTAAATGTTAAATGTTATGTCTCAAGAAAATTATGACTTCTACTTCTTTACCACCAACTTGTATTATTAGAATTCTATGCAAACTTTGCATTAACATGGGTAGGGAGATGAATAATGGCATATAAACATCTACATCTATTAGAATATTTTTTTAAAAAAAATGATTTTTAAGGATCATTTTCTCAAACTCTTGAATGAATGTAGCAAAAGATCAACTTAACCTGTGTTTAGTTCAGTTCAGATGTAATGCAAAAACTAAAAGAAAAAAATCCACAGAAAGTGTTTTTGTATATTATGATAAGTATCTTTCAGTTAATATGCTAAGAGATGTAGAACAGGTAATATGACCCCAATTGTTTTTTTTGTTGGCTCTTTTCCCTATTTAAATGACCTAGAAAACATATTGGAAAACCTAAAATCGTTGGATGACATTGCAGTGTCAAAACAGGTTTTTGAAAGCAACTTACGGAGATAACGTAAACTAAAACGGAAGTGAAGTATCAGAACATGGGAGAGTTTCACCGTCAGGCATATACAGCTACTACTAAATTTCAGTATAAAGGTTCGTGATTGAAATTGTATAACAGAAAAAATAAATACTCCTTTCAATTCACTTTTTAAAAAAGATGTAAATATTTCAGTGGTGTTTGATTACATTGGACATTTATGTCACAGTCATTTCCCAATATGGACATGCAAGTCTTCCTGAATCTGAAAAGCAAAATATTGGCCAAAAATGACATTGTTTCAGATGTCAAAAACTTAAACACAAAAATCAACATGTATTAAAACAAGCAAAACTGACTGTCAGATTCCCCGCAATTATACTAAAGTGTTCATGAATTAGATACAAGAATGCAAATATGTTTACAAGGTATAAAAAATCGCTTGACTAAAACCTGAAAACTTTGGGCAAAAAAACAAAGACAGCTGTTGAATGAAAAAATCATGATATATTTTTTTTTAACATTTTGAAGCTATTCCCTTAGAATTTCTTTTTGTCAACTGTCATTTATAATCCTTGCTTATTTATCATATTCAACCTTGAGACCCTAATTATGAGCAAGCAAGTATTTTCAGATATGTGACTTTGTATGTTAGGGTTAGGGTATATTTTACTATATTACAGACAAACCTGTATAAGCTGGACACCCTCCAGACTAATGAAAAGTGTCTGGCTTATACAGTAACCTGATGGACGAAATGCTATTTATATCTTTTGTCTTTCTGGGTTAGAGAGGTTTTCAATGAAAATTATTAAATAAATCATTAAAAAAAATTAAACTGTAAATTAAGCACTAAACCATGTGAGATGGCGTGCATTTTATAAAATAAAATCAAGTTTTAAAATTTCTAAAAAAGACTTGAGGTATTGTTAAAAGAGATTGGAAATAAAAAATTTCACTACATTTTTCATATTTTTGTCTAAATGGGTAACCATGGCAATGTATTTACTACAACATATTAAATTTCTATAACATTCAAAACTGTAACATGTTCATTTTATTCAATTAAAAAAGAGTGAGTTTCAAAAGAAAGTTTTGTTGATATAACAAAAAGTTTTATTTTTTCAATTTGAATAAAAAATATTCATTAAAAATAATTGTATGGTTTTATATTTATATTAAGAAACCCTTGCATTGTTTTAATAGATTTCAACAAAACAACAAAGGAAACAACATTTTTAAAAAATACATTTTTTATGTAAAAAATATTTTTCTAAAATAGTGACAGAACTTTAATTTCACAAATAATTATTATCAGCTTTCTAAGGCTTCATTTATTCTGTTAATTTAAAATTTTTGATTATGATTATTATGATTATTTCAACACCTTTGATTAATTTGTTGAGCAAAGTTTAAAAATGAATAAATGCAATCAAGTTAATTGTGATTTGTGTCATAAGTGTAAACATCTTTTTAAAAGGGGTTATGCTTTGTTTAATTATACTAAAAATAATACTTTTAAATGTTTTTATGTTTCATTATTTTGCTAAAATAAAATGATAAAACTTAAAGAAAGAATAGTGCAGGAGTTTTGTTGTGTCATCATTTTTTATTATCTGTAATTGCAGTTAAGATAAAACAATACACATTTATACTTATATTACCTGCTTGATATCTATTTTAAAACCATTAAAAAATAGAAAACCATTTTCCGTTTTTGATCGAAGAATGTTGTTTTAATTTTCACAATGAGAATGATATTTTTTGTAAATTTACCTATTTGCATATAAAACAAGTATTAAAATAAAACAAAAAACTTTAAACATCAAGTCCATATCACAGTCCGTATTATATACTTGTTAAAAGACTAAACATGCTTGATTTGTTTTTCTTAGGTAACGTATATTTTTGGGACAAACTAATAAGGTCAAAATGCATTGAAAATAGGTTTAGTAGTCTGTGAAGTGACCGTCATAGGCAAGTGTCCGGCATAGGCAAGTGTCCGGCTTATAAAGGTGTACGGGAAGACTTACTGTATTAAAAATAATGTTTGATTTAGTCTCCATGGAAAAAAAATTGTCCAAAAAAAGATTTAGGGACATTTATACCCCCTCAAAAAATTAGTAAAAAAGGTTCAAGAATTTCAAGAATTAACAGGGTTACATGTTAAATTTTGACCTTTTGACCCCAGTTAGGTACATGCAAGACAATTTGATGCAGTGTTCTTGAGTGACAGGGGGAAATGTCTTTTTTTGTTAGAACAATCAATTTAAAAAAAATCAGACAACATCACTTTTTTCCCTGTACAAATGCATTTCTTTGTGTAAAAAATCAGAGAAATCAGTCAAAAGGTTCTTGAATTACAGGGGAAGTCTTTTTTTTGCCCCATCCAGCCAAATTTTGAAAAAAAAAATTCTTCATCACTTTTTCCCTTTTATAAATGCCCATCTTCATACTTGAGCTCAGAAAAAAAAAGTATAAGGTTGTTGCTTCTGCCAATTTTGTAGAATAAAATATGGGCTAAAATCTATTTGATACGGTTATCTATTTGATTCAAATATAATGTGGTTTCTTGGGAAAGGTTTGATAACTTCTTGCAAAAGATCTAGAAAGAAATTTTTGTTAAAAAACAAGGTCTGTTTTAAAACAAAATAAAGACATTCATTTTCGGTACTGGACGACCAAATTTTTAAAAACGATGTTTTGGAAGACATTGCCTTTTGTATTCAGATAGATCAATTTTATTAACTATACTTGAAAAATTGTTGTTAACTACCTATTTTTATTTTTATTTGCTAAATGAAGTTCAAAATATTGCAGTCCCTTTCAGGAGACAGGAGTAATCGCTCTAGGCACACCCACACACATGCAAAATGTCTGACAAGAGCTTTTCATCGCTCACACAAAAAGCAACTTCTCAACACACATTAACAAATTTTATTTTCATAAACTTTTAATTATTAATGGAACCTAGTGATTTTCAACACTATTTGTTTGTTTTGTTATGAAAAAAATTGTTAGACGTCTAATTTTCATATTTAAAACAAAGTCAGTTTGTTTAAAACTTAAAAGCATGTGTTTTATAAAAATGTAGTTCCAGATGCTTTAACATTGTTTCATTGAAATTGATTTCATTGTAATGGTTTCTTTATAAAAGTCTATACTCGTTGTACTTAAGGAAGCGCAAAATAATATTTCATCAAGAAATAATTCAGCAAGGCAACTCATGAAAAATAATATTTCGACCAATCAGAATGCTCTAAACAGAACTTCTATCTGTTCCGTAATTTATTTAGTTTTTATAATCTCGTAGCGCTCTCACAAAATTTAGAAAATTGCTGATGGTCGTTGCAGCCGAGAAGATTGCATTTAATTAGATTGAAGATAAACTTGTTATTGTTATAAGTTTATGTTATATGAAGGTGAGATACCATTTATTTTTTATTATTTCTTGCCGTTGAAGAAAGTTTGAAAATGGGAACTGTACTTATTTATTATAAGTTATTATATTTATTTATTTTCGGTTCCATGAATGTTTACTTTCAGTCTGTCAGTAATTTATAGCTTATATATACACATCTTATATCTTTAGTTTTCATTATTCTTTCTTCTTTTTACCTACACTTATGTTAACTTATTTCAATTCGGATAAAATTTTAAAATACAATATCTACATATAATGACAAAAAGAGGGTGATGTGTTGTACCTCTCAAGTCAAATAAAATACTATTTCCGTGTTACTATGAATTAATACACCACTCAGTGTTTTGCTAGAGGTATATAAGAAAATATTTTTGTAGGAAGAAAAGGCCTTGGCAAAATTAGAAAATCAATGTTTGTATAATTCTTTTCTTATTTACAGTAATAAGGGAGTAAAATCTTACATACAAGTTAAGTATTAATAATTTTTTCTTACAGTACTGTTCAGTACAACAAAAAGTGCAAATAATATAAACATAAGCAGAATTTTTTCTTTTTCCAGAACTCCTTGGGTTGATGAATTTCAGAGATCTGCAAATTAAAAAAAGAGAATAAAATTTAAAAACCATGTTGAAAACAAAAGCCTTGAAAAAATAACAACATTCTTTTTTTAAAGTTCAAAATTAAAACAGAATCAAGTTGGTATCCCAGTATTATTATTATTATTTATTTTAAATAAACCATACAACTATTCTGTGTTGCACAGTTAAAACAAATCAAATGTAGCCTTTTTCTCATACAACTATGTTTTAAACTTTTTATAAACATGTAAGAAAAATTATAACTACTTTTATTTGACAAGGTTTTTTTATAAAGTTAAAATTTATAGGAAATAAAGTTTATTCTTTTACAATTTTGGATTTTAATTGAGTTCAATGTCACTCTACGAAAAATATTTTTCTAATGTTTACACAGATCAATTTTATTTGTAATAACTTTAATAAGGATCAAGAAGCTATTGAGCTTTTTTAGAAAAAAATTCTACAAAAGAAAAAAAGAAACAATTCAATATTATTTTAGGTTTAAATAAGATAAATTTTTAATGAAAAAATAATTAAAGGAACATATAGTCAAAAAAGATTCAAAGTCAATTATTTAAAGATTCATCTCCTGTTGCAAAGATTTAATGCATTGAAATTTTTGAATGATTGTTTTATGGTGTTGTTTTTGTTCTGGATTATTAGGGGTAATATTGATAGAATTATGAGTGTTGATTATTTCTAGTTCCAGATGTATTAGTTCATTTTTAAATTTTTCCTTTTCTAGCAATAAAACAACTGACAGTCTTGCTTGGACATCAAGATACAAATTTCTGCTAAAAGAATCATTTTTCTTCTTCAATGCATCCCGATATCTATCGAACAGTTTCACATCCTCTGTGTTACCCACTATTTTTGCTACCAGTTTTGAAGTTCGGCATTTTAAACCTTCAACATGGTATACAAGTTCTGGTGTCAAGGGAGGTAACCAGTCATGCTTTCGTTGCTAGTTTTACAAATTGGCGTACTACAACATATTTGTAAAGAAGACAGTGGTGTTGATGGTGCATAGTTATGTTTATCCACAATCACTGGTGTCAAGGGAGGTAACGGTGGATAAGTATCAAGCTTGGTAGTGTCATCACCAATTAAGATCGCATCATCATGTACTTCTGATGAATATCATTTCTTCTTCTTCCTCATTTACATTACCCGTTTCATGTCGTTCATTATTAATTTCATCTATATCGATTATTTCACATAGATTTTTTTCTGATGAATATATTGTAGTAGGTAAGTTTACTTCGCCAGTTAAGGTACCTATTTGATGAACTGTTATCTCTTCATTTCTATCTAACCTTATTTTAAATGTTGGAATATAGATATTCATATATTCTATGCATTTTACCCAACAGCTTTTCACATATTCGTTTACTTTTTCTAGTCCATAAGATCAGAAATGGTGACGACCATGCTTGTCAATGGAAGTGCTATTATTCGTGTCAAAAAAGATCACTGATTCATTGTATATCTCCCAAATTGGAGGGACTATTGTTATCAAGTTGAACCCCTTTTTCGTTAATTAAAATATAAACCAAAAATATTCACTCATTCACGGTAAAGTTTATACTCTCATGTGCTGAATATTTTTTTGAACTCGAAATGAGTATAAAATTATTTTCCTTAAGACATGTTTTGTTAAAGAAATAAAAAATTAAGTAACCTTTGTATTGCCGTCTCTTCAAATTGTGATTCAATATTTTTCCTCACTTCATTCGCAATCTTTCTTTTTTTCTTGTCGGATTTTGAATTTGTATGAAGCAATAAGTCTTGTGCTTCTTGGACGTCAAAGAGGTTAACAAATTCTGTATTTACACTTCTTAGTACTGACGCTGTTGTGTCCAGGAGAACCTTATTTTCAGCAGAATGTAGGCCGAGGTTTAAAGCTTTTGCAATAGAAGAACGACTGCACGATGGTATTAAAGATAGCATTTCTTTGTTTGCTGCATTGCCAGCGCAAGCAACGCAATCGGTTAATGAATGAAAAAGACAATTTATTCCAGCTTTCCAAACTGAATAGTTTATAACTTGCAACTTAGTACTTGAACCAAGAGAGAAAATGTTCTCTTTTGTCTTACGAAAGTTCTTGTCAAATGTTTTTCTCAACATAGAATTTTTCGTTGACTTGAAATTGATTTGTAAATATTTTGTATTTAAATTGCAAATCTCTGCTTTTAAATGCATTCACAGTTTCACTATGTTTTCTTTGGAGATGCGTCTTATTGTTGAATATTGTAAAAGCAGCAATTTTAGCGTATCCGCATGTCAACGAATCAACAATTGACATATCTAATATAGAATAGGAACTAATGTCACATGATAAAATACTTTTTAAAAGAGGTATTAATGGAACGTTCTCTAGGATGCCAAAACAATCAGTTCAGAGAGATCAAATTTTTCTCAAATCTAAGTATTTCTTTTAAAACAAACTTTTTGAATTCTTACTCTGAACCTAAAAAGTATTAAGAAAAAGTGACTATGACTTAATACCAAAATAAAGTCTAGATACGAACTTTATACATATGGCTAATAAGTGCAAAAGATTGTCCTTAAAAATATGAAAATATATGTTTTATCGTAAAGTTTAGTAAGTACGACTTTAGGATATCCTTTTTGCCAAACCTTAAAGGAGCTGTTTAAAATTCTACCTGTTTGTTAATACGCTTATACAGTATCGAAAATAAAATAA
This sequence comes from Aglantha digitale, assembly GCA_031471615.1. Classification (NCBI taxonomy): domain Eukaryota; kingdom Metazoa; phylum Cnidaria; class Hydrozoa; order Trachymedusae; family Rhopalonematidae; genus Aglantha; species Aglantha digitale. Next base: position 7,571 of record JAUELD010057856.1, on the reverse strand, counting down.
TTCTAAAATTTGAAACAAGGACAACATTACTTTTTTTTGCAAAAATCATATTGTAATTTACATTATTATGCTCAGCAGTTAGAATTATCTCAAGTGGGGAACCCTACATCCTTTTGATACACAGGCCATATAAGAATATCTGGTTTCATATTGTTTAGCTTTTTACTCATTCTTTAGCCATATTCTAATGAAAATGTTTCATTAAAAAGCCCTAGTTTCTTGTATCTCCCAATTAAAACTTCTACTTTTAAATAAATTACTGTATTAACATACTGGATACTGGGTAGTGATACTGGGTAGTTTATGTTTATAAAATGTCTTAAAGTTATTATTGTGAAAACAAACAGAGATTTTGGAAATAATTTTTAAGGATGGGACAAAAATCAACAAAGGAGTGTTTTCTGATATGAAACAATGTAAGTAAAGTTTAAGACATTATTGTATCGTGTTACTACTGTTATTGTCCTATCAAAATATGTTGTTTCGCATTGTCTCGCTTTGTATTCGCCATGCAAAACGACATTTTCTGTCAAATACACGTCTTGCTATTTTGGAAATTTCGGCACAAATGCATATCTACAGAACACTCAAGTAACAAATATGAAAAGAGAATAAGTTTACCTAAAAAACGAGGGGTTGATGTTAATATAAAGATGCAGTTTAAAAAAATTTGAAATTGTCGAGAATTTTTTTCGTGCATTTTAAGGACCCCCGCCTTAAGTACATCGAGACAATATATCGTTATTTTATTGTGTTGTGTAACATATTTATTATATGTTATTATATTAATGTTAACACTTGTTGAAAAAAGCATGCAGATTTAAATGTAAATAAAATGTGAATTATTAAGTGTGTACTTTTGTATCAAAAACTTTCAAACAAGAACTGTTATAAATATTTTAGAAACTGCCAACCTTGTTAAAGACAGGTTCATGTAAAGTTAGAGGGAGTGTTGTTTTATAATGGCACCTAAACAAATGAGAGCGTCCCAAGGTTTTAAAACTGTGAAAATTTTATTGCTCTCTTCGTTCGCAAGAAATGACGCTGGACAACCGAACTTGCTTTTAGACGACTAGTTTCACATAGAAAACAGTTTACAGTTACCGATCCGCGTCAAACTTGATAGGTGTGGTGTAAAAAGGCAATAACCAATCTGGCTAATATTAATAGTAGCCCAAATCTATTCTGCAATTTAAATTTTATGTATTGATTATTTTTACTGTGCCCGTAAACTGCACAAGCACCAAAGTTTTTACGCTACCATTAAAAATGTTACATGAGTGTTTCATAAATGCCACATTAGCTAATTTTACGTAGAGAATATTCAAACTGCTATGTGTGATAAGTAAACAACTAAGTAAACGAGTATTCTAAATAATTATCTTTTAACAAAACGAAAAAGTTTTTGATTAGGACAAAATGATACATAAACGAAAAACTATTCAAAACAGCTGTGGAGACTGAAAGTGAGAGGCGACCTGGAGTGCCTTTGGAGAAATTAAATGCAATTATGATTATGTCTGATAATGGAGTTTTGATGGCATGATTTTTATTAGCTTGATAGCTACCTACAATACAAAAAAAGAGTTGTGTAGGACAAGGGTTGGGGTCGGTAAACAGATAAAGGATTTGCCATGGCATATGGTAAATTACACAAGATCTCCCCATCTAAGTTTTGTATAATGTCAAGCAAAAACTTAATAGCGGGATTCTAAAATGGCGGTTATAAAAATAATGTTTATTTTATTACTCAGTGGATTTTATCATAAAACTGATGAGACAGCGACCTGCTGTGAAGGTATGGGATGTGGCAAGGACTAGTTTTAACATACAGTCTAAGAACTTAAATACTCCATTTGTTCAAAACTAAAAAAAAAAAATGATGAATTGTGTAATTTACAACCTCTGGTTGTAGCTAGGAACAGAAACAGAAGCCTAGCTGGCGGATAGATAGCTACAAAAGTACGAAAAATGTAATACAAAGAGTTTGTTCTAAACATTAAATACAATATACCTGGAGATAAAGTAGCTTGGAGGACATTTTTTAAATCCATTATAGCTTAAAATTTAATTTTCGTTGAACTTCTTTACTAGCTGCAAGAACTCCCTTGGTGGGTATAGTAAAATATTGCACACGATGGCGATGCGTCATTTCGCGCTAAATTTTAGCCCTTTTCTAATTTACAGACTTAAAAAAAAGTCATTACTCAGTTAAAAGTCATGTAGCAAATAAAATTTGTGAAAAAAAATTAATATAAAAATTGACTTAAACTAATTTTTAGAATACATTTACAGCTAGAATACACTTGTTATATCTTTAAACGAGGTCTGTAAAATAAAAATTTATTCTCAAAAAATATTTTATTCCGTTTTTTTTCGGTTGCACTGGTATAACAAAAACGTTCTAACGGTTCTTAACAATAATTTGGCGCAGCAAGGTTCTGGAATATTATACTTGTTTACTTAATAATAACAATAAAATCACAAAAAGATTTTCGATCTCATGATTGCTAGAAGTTGCAATTTTAGTGTGAACTTTAACTTCTAAATTTTAGAACTTTTCAGTGTATACTTGATAGTTTGGCTTAAGTTAAGGTATTAGCACTGAAACTGATCTTGTCTCTTTACTTGAAGTTGGAGAAGTTGTTCTTGATAATCACAGAAATTTTACAATACCAGCATATTCCATATTCTAGAAGTTAGGGACCGACAACAATATGGTATGGGGAGAACGCCATAGCACCCTGACTACACCCATACGAAGCTGCTATATTTCTATCCCTTTTTATAAAATTGGTAGTAGATGGTCTTTCGAATCGCGTCTTGATTTCAAAACGAATCATGAATCACCATCGTGTTTTTAGAAATAATTACATACGCATAAAATAAAGGTGTTAAATAAATTTAATAAAAGGTTAAAATCTAAGTTGATAATACAAGAAATAAATAATAGTAACTCATTTTCTACCTTGTTTGATTTGATTATGGGGCGTGGAGGGCGATATTTTTTTATAATAAGTGGCATGTATATCCAAGCAAGAAGATTTGGTGTTAGGTTGCGAAAGGACGCTTCTATATTTCTTTTTAATATATAATAATATATATAAATTAAAAAAGTTGGCAGAGAATCTTTCGATTGAATTCATCATTCATCTTTTTATTCATCCTTTTGACTTCAGTACTGAGGAAGACGACGACGAAGACGACAACGAAGATGAGTTACTACGAAAAAGTAGTTTCTCATTTAAATTGTTATTATTTAAATAATAATGATATAGTATAATCATCACCTTCGATAATGACTTTGAGGTGCTAAATAATTCAATTAAATGATTTATCCTTGGGAGAAATGCAAAATGAAAGATAAAGACATGTAAATAGTACCAAGAATTTCTAAAGGAATAAAAAGCCTTTGTAAATAAAATTGACAGTTTTGTAAAATAAATATAAAAGTGGAGAATCTATTTGGTAAATTCAATCATACACGCACTAATACTCAGGTACATTAAGGACTGGGTTAAATAGAAAAAAATACTCCCCTGTTTTCATTTTAGGATTTTTTTAAGCCTGTGGACTACATATTTTAAATCAGTCAATTTAAAACTTAGAAAAACTACTTTGTAGAGAAGGCTAAAACTAAACAAAACCAAACGCATTTCAACATGAAGCAGCGGCATTTTTTTTTTAAACAAACACGCTGATATCAGAGTTGAAGACTTGAGCATCCAATAACAAAATGGTAGAAATTACGGTAATAACTAAGCTAATGTAAGTATATGTATATGCCTTAATCATGCAAATATGTCTAATAAAAATGTGAAAAAAAGTATTTGGGATCATTTTCAAAATTTGTTTTAACTGATTGATTTTAACTTTTATACAAATGTTTATTTCAGTGTTAGTAATGTCTTTCTATATTGTTTTTCAAATATATTCATGCACCCATTGAAGTACCGAAGAAAATAAAGATATTGGCTTTTAATTTAATCTTTTAAGCAATCCTTTATTTTGTTTGTTTTCTTGCTAGAGTACGTGCGAAACCACAAATGAAGAAGAAACAAAACTAACAGACATGATGTATTTTTTATTCTATCATGATGAATTTTAATGTAATCAACCCGTTTTTATTTCAATTTTAACCTGCCAATTTTTTAAATCACCTTTCAAGAAGATTTATTTTTTTTCATGTAGTATTTGGATTTTAATAAAAACAATTAAGTATAAAAAAAGAAATGGAGTGGTGCGGCGCCTCTAGGCCACTTTACACTGCCATATATTTACATATATATTCTTAGATGACGTCTTTTCTTATTTTTTTTGAAAATACTTAGGTTTGGAATACTTGTTTTCACTATAAATAATGAGACATGGCCTTTGTAAGTAGAGAAACCTGAATATATTTTAAATATTTAAGAAACGCCTTATTAGTTTTACACATCTTGTTTTCTGTATTTTATATGAACTTAAAAATTTGTTATCAGATATATCCAAAAAAAATATGTATATTTTTTTGTTATGATTTATTTTTTTACGCAAACCCATTGGTTAATAAAATAGAACAACTATAGAAGTTGGTTGATCAAGTCTCTGATCAAGACAACTTTCACTGATATATTCTTTTTTCCATAGAATATCATGATTGAATATCAGGGGGTAAATTTTACTTCTTTCTTTTAAATCGCTCCTAAGAAGAAAATATTAAAATTATGTTCTTACAAAATTGGATTCAACAAGTTTTTTTTTCTGAAACAACCGGGTTATTAAAGAATAAACTAAGATTTTCAATGTCAATCAAGTGAAACTTACTTCAGAATTTGCGTATATTATCATTATTGAAAATAACTCATCCCCTTTGAATTAAAACGCGATACCCTGGCTGTTTTATGTAGTTTCTATAATAAGAATATTTTTTCGCGGTAAAATCGCCAGCTTTCGAGACGTGGAATTCGATAAAGTGCATAACACTAGTGTCATAACTTTTCTTGATATCTTCGAATGTAATGATATTAGTTTTATGTTAAGCTGAAAGAATACAAATTTTTCTTTAAAATGATATATAATAATCTAGTAGCTGGCAAAGAAAACAGCATATCTCGCAAACTCATAAACTGTCATTTTAACAGCCTAATATATCTGATATTTCTGAGGAGCCTATCTAGGTACTTGTCATAGTTTACCGGTTAAAAGTGAAACTATTAATAAATTTAAACTTCCTGATTTAGTTTTGGGTTTCTTCACCAAAAACAAACGGTGCCATAAAATGATGTAGAAAATCTTACTTGTTTTTGGACTAACCAAGTCTATTGATTTGAATGACAAACTTCCAGTGTATTAAACTATGTTGGTCATCTATATCCCATAAACTATTAGGACCTGGGACACTGTATTTTCTTCTACGCGCCATTAAAACCCATCGGAAATGAGCTACCATTACAGGATCATTTTGATTGATTATTTGATACTACCTATTGATAATAAATGTCCTATGGTTAGGGATCGTCCAATAAAATTCAATGCAGTTTCTTATAACTTGCTATAATATTTTGCACTTCATCATTTGATATACACGAGTTCCTTTACTCTCCTACTTACAGTCCATTTTGAAACAAAAAGTTCTTTCCATGGGTAGCCCAAATCACGAAAATATGATAACATATCTTCAGAAATTTAAAACTTCGGTCTTCCTTTATTGACAGTTAAAACTTTGAAGTGTAATCAACGTAATATCAATGTGTAAGACAATAGATCGAAGTTTTTGAAGATTTTGATACTAGTAATAAAACACTTATTCGTAGTTTCTGTCAAAACTCACATACTTCCCCTTTATCATTTTTATCTCTATTTTCAAAATTTTAAATCAAATTTATCAGTTCTATGAAAAATTC
>JAUELD010057745.1:7147-24407 GCA_031471615.1 Aglantha digitale | reverse complement strand
GTAACATATTCTTTAGTAACATATTCTTCAGTAACATATTCTTTAGTAACATATTCTTTAGTAACATATTCTTTAGTAACATATTCTTTAGTAACATATTCTTTAGTTACATATTCTTTAGTAGCATATTCTTCAGTAACATATTCTTTAGTAACATATTCTTTAGTAACATATTCTTTAGTAACATATTCTTTAGTAGCATATTCTTTATTTACATATTCTTTAGCAACATATTTTACAGTTTATTAATATTCTTAGTTGTTTCACTAAGTTGCTGCTTTGTTTACCTCGTGAATTATCTTCATCTTCTTATCTTAGGCTTCTTCTTCCAAGTTGTAATATATAATTAATTATATAACTTGTTAAAAGCTAGTCTAATCTAATCTAAAGCTAATCGTGTCTGTGTTTCTAAAAATTTCTTAATGTAGAATTGGTTGGATTATTGCTGCCTTAGTATTACGTTCGTTAAACCCTAATTGAGTTATGATAGGTATAGTAGGTTAATAATATTAACACCCCTGCGTTATCGCCCATTACAGCAATATTGCTACTTTGGGGGTGCAACGAGTAAGTCAAAAGCATTCTACACCACCTTATAAAATCTCTTGATCCGCCCTTGCAATAAATATGATATAATTAGCATGAAAATTTTTCTATAAAAGCTAAGAAAAAAAACTATTGAGGTAACAGTATCTAAACAACTTTTCTCTTTTTATTTACTAGGTGAAGTATTACTTGTCCTTGTAAAACTTTCATTTTAATTTTCATCTACAAATCATTAATTACATAATTTATTTCGTCATTAAATTAATGAAATGTTTTACGTCACCCGAAGAAGAGATTTAATAACCAAAATTATTCAGCCAAATTTAATAGTAGTATACACAGTTGTACTGCATCATTTTAAAATCAAATTTATTTATTTTTTCTTATGAAAAATATAAATTAATCATTCACAAAACAGACTAATTAGATGCAATATTAATGGCAGGTAACTCCATTGTTTTGGTAGCTATGACGACGCAGCGTAATTCAATAATCACAACATATTCCTAAATGCCTAACTAAATCAATCAAATATTGAATGACCGGTAACAATGTAATGATAGATCATTATACAAGGTATTCCAGGGAAAATTGATCATATTTTAATGATATTTGTGAAATATATTTCATCATAAATGTCGCATTAACTAGTAGATACTAGATTGTATGAAATAAATATTTTGAAGATGTAATAAATAATAAAATTTTGTAGCTTTATTTTATATATATATAAATTGTAGTACTTGTCTTTTATAATGTATAGTAGATAGTATAGTAATGTATACTCACGAGCCTCATAATGTCATGGTAACAAGCCATATTAACTATAATAAAGAGCATCGGTAAAAAAATTAAAGATAACGAAGCAAGTATAAATAATATGTTGGTAGGGTAAATATGTTCGATTTATTACCAAAGTTTAAAAGTCTACTATATTTAACAATAAAATGAAAACTTCGATGCTATGAAGTTATAACAATGGCAACTTTAGAACGAAATGTTCTATAAATTAAGTAGCTAGCTATGACAAAAGCAATGTAAATCTTAGGTAAATTTATGGCTGAAGTTTGATGAATAGTCTTTACTCTAGTTTTTAAGTCACAGGATGTCATTTTCATTCATTTGATGAGAAAAAGTCACGTTTAAAATAAACACCACTGTTATTTTTACAGCCGCCATTTTATGTCATAGCAACTTGTATATGCTCATAAGTTGACGTTTTATCTATATGAAGGTTCCAAGACCGAGAAATAAATCGTAATTTTTTGATAGATAAGACGCTTTTCAAAGAAAGATATCTAAATTAGCTAGATAGAATAGAGTTAATCTTGTTATGGGATGTGGAACGTGTAATGCGGCTGCCCATGCACTCTTTTAACCAAATGAGACTCAAATCTCTATAAAAATAAAATTCACTCGAAAATCCTTTCTTTTCCACTTTAAAAGTAACTACTACAAATAGATGTAACTAAGAAACAAAAAGAAAACACTTTATACGTTAATAAGAAAAGGAAGTCTTAAAAATAAATACGAAGATAGAAATTGAACTATAAAGTGGATAAGAATTTAAGTAATTTTATTTGATAACCGTATTTTTGAGTGAATTTATATACTGTTTTTCTATTTTGTTTATACCCTCAGAGTGCTAAAACCATTACTCGGAATTTTAAATTAGAGAACCAAATATTAACGACAAAGGCAAATTCAATATATATATATATATATATATATATATATATATATATAAAAATATATATATATTATAAAAAAAATGTTTTGGGCGACGTTACAATACGATAATAAACTATACATACATACAAATAACACTCATGAATAACACTCATAAATAAAAGTCATAAATAATAGATATTAATAATAACTACACTTAGAATATATATTTATACATTTTTGTTTTTAAAAAAAATAAAACTGAAATTAGTCGAACTGTTTATAGCCTTTGGAATTGGAAGTGTAAACAGTATTTGAAAATACTTTTATATTTATAAAGTCACTATAATCTACTCTGCTATCATGCAAATAATTTGTTGGCATACGTAATACGACTTAAGTATTGTTATTAAGTATCGCGTTAGCGTGATACCTATTTCTTCTCACCATTTATGTTGGGTCAGCAACTCGACAAAACATGCGTAGACGTGTTGACACGTTTTTCTGTGTTTTTATATTTAACGTTTTATTAAAAGATAACTTCAAAGATGGTGTTTTGATGTATTTAGTTTTTGTAGTTCTGCAGATAAACTTTTATTTGAACGGCTAAAAGCACATACTTTCTTTAGCTGCATCAATCTGCATTGAATTCGCTTTTGTGATTTTGAATCTTAATTTCTAGGCCTTAGTTAGTTATTAGGCTTTGCTTATTTTTTAGCTTTTAGTTAGTTTAAAATGAAGAACTCCATGACAGAGATATTGCAAGATATAAAAAACAGAGATATATATAAGTTAGTTTTCAAACAGTTGACATTGATGGTTGAGGTATTTGTTAATATTATGTGTATTTACAGTAATACACACCGTGTGTAACAGAGTAATAATTTATAATAAACATTAATTCTCATCTTTCATTCTTCTTCCAATCTTTACTAAATATTTAATCTTTATCCTTTACCAAACACCCTTCTTCATACTAAACTTTTGTTAACGAACCTTCTTCATTTGACCATAGACTTTCTTACATACGTTTGAAACGAGCACTTTTATTTTTACATAGCTTTTATGCTTACACATTTCTTTTTCTTTTTGTTTTGTTTCTACCATACTTAGTGAAATTGATTTTGATAAAAAAGGTTCAATTTAAAAAAATTAAATTATTCTTTCTATTTATATGTTCATAAATATTTCACCCATATCGGTTTATCTAATTTTACAAGTAGATGTTTCATTAATATCTTTTATTGTTTTTTAATTCCAAGAGTTAACGAACAATCTAAGGTTATAACTAAAGATAAAAAACGACGCTCTAACTTTATATACAACAAATTTAATGTGTGCTGTTAAAAGGATTTTCATATGTTGTGTCCATGTATTTTTTGTGTCTACTTCATTTGCTTTACATTCGAATGTTAAAAACTTTAATTCGAATGTGTTAGCATTTGCGTAACAACAAACTATACATTGTTGTGAAGTTTATTTATCAGGTTAAAGAAAGTTAGAAAAGAACAATGGTATTTTAGTACAAACATATTGCTCTCGCTGATTAGAAAAATAAACGTTTGATTTATTCTCAAATAAAAAAAATATATTAAACACACTACTATATACTACATCTAAATTCTTAAAACAAATAATTACTTAGATGTGAAAGATGTGAAAACCCTAGTCGTCCATTTTGTAGTTTAATTTCGCTAATTGGTGTTGCTAGTAAGAATAAAAATCTTTAATAACACTGTAATATATGGGTTCAAAAATAGCATCAAAATATTTCACTAAAGATTTTTTTGCGAAGTCAGCAAAACTAAAATAATCCTTTTCTAAAGTTCCCTAAAAATCAAAAAACATCCAAAAGAACTAAAATTCTTAATACTCTACCTAAAATAATACTCTGTTTTTAAAAATAGCACTATGGTGAAGGGTGTTTAGCATCATCGTAATGCAATAAATTATTTAGAAAGATATCAACGAAACAAAATGTATATATTTCCTGAGTTCCATAGAAAATAAAAATGTAAATATGTATTTTTATATACACTCCAGGGAAATATTTAAAGAGTATATATAATCAGTATTTTGATATAACAATAACGCGCATTTCAATATTTTTCTTTCTATTCTATACGTTTTGTTTTTTTATTTTTCTTTGTCTTCTTGTTTTGTTTTTTAATTTTAAATACTTCAGAAAAAAAATTAAAAAGAACATTTCTTTTCAAAAGAATACTTTACATAAAAATAAAAACCTATAGAAATAATCATAATAGAAAAATCAAAAGAAATATATATATATTTTTTCTTTCTTCAGTTTGTGTAATAAATTTTACCAAGGAAGGAAAAGTGAAAAATAAAATTTATAATATATGAAATTATTTAAAAACATAAAAAGTATTTTATTAATTTTCTATTTACATTTAATAAGGAAGATAAAATTATAGACAGTGCAGAAGTGACAGCAATTATGACCATCGATATGGAATGCAATTTGATGAATAACGAAAAGGATTTATCAAATTCAACCAAACAGGTAAGCTGGTTTTATCGATGTATACTTATTTCGATTAACTAAGTTTTATGATTATAATTTCGGGTAAGAAAAGGGAAATCAACGACTTTTAATAAAAAAAAATATTTGTGATTTTTCAAATGGCATGGAAGTGTGTTATAAAACAAATATCTTCGAATTATAAAATCTTTAAATGTTATTTCTGTTACTCTATCATTTCTAGTTTTTTAAGATCCTTGGTCAGCGTTACTAAAGTTAAACAAGTTTTTTTTTTACAAATTTTTCATTTTGTTATTTTACTTTTAATCTTATTTTTATTGCTCTATTTACTGATATTTTTCATTCATAATTTCCTTCAAATTTTTATTGATCCTTGGTCACCGTTACTACAGTTGAACAAGTGTTATGTTACAATAAAACATATATAATATGTTAGTTACTGCATGCAAAGCATCGTATTTTAAGTTATCTTAATCTATACGATGATCGGGTCATCACATAGCATTATATATTTTATTGCTCATCGATAGATAAGCGTGGTGAACTTTGCAGTTTAGTTGCAACACGATCTGTTTTGGTATTAAAGTGCGTCATTTTACAACATATTTTTCTGTTTCGGAATTTAAGCTATCTGTCTGTCAGAACGTGTAATTAATTTACTCATACAAACTATAACAACTATAACAGTCAGTTGCTATTATAGGTTCTTTGAAAAAATAAATCTGGTTTTTATTTCAATACATCGAATACAACATTTAACTTTATTAATACGTCACTTATTTAGCAACTTCTCTACTAAACTACATAAGTCCTTAACTACATCTCGAATACAACATTTTACTTCATTAATACGTCACTCATTTAACATCTGCAATAAATTAATAACTTTTTTTAAACTTTTTTGTTTTGTTGAATTATCTATTAAATAAAAATTGTAAAAAGGCTTTGATTAAACGACGCCGCACTTTATGTTGTGAAAACAAATTTTAAAAGAAAACTATAATTGAAAACTTGATTGATTTTATGATTTTGTACAAATGGTTTGTTTTTTAAGGTATCCGGACAACTGAACCTTGACTTGCCCCGACCCCTCAAATCCCACGTACATTTTCTTCCCCGACAATAATACTATTATGCTTCAGGAGTGTAGATTGAAAATAGGGGTCAAAGAACTAAGTGCCACTTGACTATGTAACTAACTAATGTATGTATCTAACGTATTTAACTTAAGCCAGTATGACAACATTACAGAATATGTTTTCATATATATTGAATATACACATTGTGCTACTGTCTTACGGGACTGTATATATTAAAATTGATCTTTTAACTAAAATGTGTGGTTTAAATTTTGATGAAGTTTCGCATCCTATTGTTACAAAAAATACGGAACTGTATTGTAGAGTTTGCAGGTTTCTTGTCCAAATGACGACCCCATACTTTTTTAAATTTAAAAACTATATTAAATATGATCGCAAAGTCGAAAGATTGCTTGTGTCAATAGTCGAGGGTCAACAGTCAAGGTTTATGGTTAATAATCCCTATTTTCAATGATCTACAACTTCCTCAGAATAAAAGTGGTGTAATGGTTAGTTGTCCAGGCGGCAATTGTATCACTGTCAAATTCCTTACACCAAACTTTAATCATGCATTGTAGTATTTGCGTATGATGAAATGTTTGTATTCTATAAAAAGGAGGATTAGAATCATATATAGCTACTTGGGTTAAGGGCTAATTACAGAAGATAAACTTGTGATAAATCAATACGTGTTTGTGTATATGGATATATTAAAGATTTTTATCATTCACAAATTTCGTTCTTTCTAATGTTGTTTTCCATCTTTTTATCATGCTTTCAATTGTTCTTGTTGATAAAATAGTGACCCAGTTATTGTAACTGACCCACTAGTTATTATAATTGGTTTTACCAGCCATTGTTTTTGTTTCCACATTGTCATTAGTGGAAACAGTTAACGAAGAAGCTTTTGAAATCGTCATCTTAGTGCTGCATCCTAGAAGTAAGGAGAAAAACATAAATAAAAATAGCTAGATGAATTAAAATAGCATAAAAACCAGTCATCCCTTTTATCCCTTAACAGAGTTCTCTCATAAGTAGATAAGTGAAAACATCTTGGGATCGAGGTTGCCATAATATTATTATAACGTTGATATAATCAGCCCCTTATTATCTAATACGCAGAGTAATTTTAACAAGTTATTAAAACGACCTTATCAACCGAAGACAATTGCATTTTTAAGAAACGTAATTCAAGACTGATCCACAATACAAAGTCATAATAGCTGTTAGCATGACTGATAAACGAATAAATATTTTAAAGGAATTGTTTTAAAAGTCTTATTAGACTTCGCTAGAATTAAGCGTAAAATAAAAGCGTAAAAATCATTTATTATGATAACTTGTAGCTGTGCTAAAAACATTAGATAAATAAAAAATCTACAGTATTATATTTTGTAAAACTATAGGCTCGAGTTAAAAATCATTTGTGGCGCCGAGGTGTCAATACCAATTTAATCTATTATGCGACCATGGACATACGAAATGAATTTATTCTAAACATTAAGACAGGTTACGAGACACCACTTCGAAGTGAACTTGTATCAAACATTTTTTATAAAAGTTTCATATCAAAATTACTTTGATGAATTTTGGGAAAGAAATGTTTTAGCTTTCAGTAACTGATAATATTGATACAAAAAGCTGCTTTTAAGATCTTACCTTTTACCTTTTTTTAAAAAATTATCAAATCATTTTGCCAACATCTGTTACAGATTTATTTTGAAACTACGAAATGTAAGAAGTAGCAAAGTACTTTAATCATGTAAAATAGTTATGGAATTTCTCACTTTTCGTAAGTTGGCGTTCGAAGAGAGTTCAAAATATTGGCTTAGACCAAGGTCTTAGACAAATAATTTATGGGATCAAGTGAATTCATTTTAACAGCCTCGTGTCCAATCTCCAATTTAGACAATAAAGTTTCAAAATGGCGCATTAAAGTGTTTCTCAGAATGCGTTTTAAGCTGAAATAGTACGATTTCCCATACAAGTGATTTCCCGCTCGCCATAAGAAAATAATGTAAATCTAATTTCATTACAGGGCGTTTGTAACAGGACGTTTTTGTCTTGTGTCACAACTTGTGTCACAGAAATATTTATTTATAATAACTATAACCGCTTGCTTATAAAAAGTTATATCGGGGGCGTAATGTTTGGTCACATTACGCTCGATTAACTAAAAATCGATAATGGAGGATATATATAACTGTTTCAGATTCAGATTCGTTTCATATTTTAATGCAAAGTGTTTTGAATATAAATATAATCAAAACGAACGTATAAACAGGAAATAGAATATATCAAAAGATATAGCTATAGTTCAACAGTTTCAATCGTATCGTGTGTTATTTTTCAACGCTTTTTGATGTGTATGTTGAACTTTAAGAAAGGGTGGTATTACACTGCACATATTTTTCCCCATCTTTACAGTACACGAACTTATTAGTGGATTTGTTATACTCAAAGTAACTGGTCTTGCTGGTAATAAAATACCTTTTTTCCTATTTCTGCCACGAAAAGCTAGCGCTGATTAAAGAAGTATTTATTTCTTAAATCGATATAATTCAATCTGAAAGTATTTCAAGTACCAAGAAGTTCTCACCGAGATGAAGGCGAAGTTGAAAAAATCATTGTTAGACTCTTTGTGTCATTTTGTAATTGAAATCGTCTTTAATTGAAAGCATGCGGTCTTTGAATTATTCGTCTAGCTTTTTTTTAAAAAAAAGTAATTTTAAATACCTACAAAGTATTTACATATATATACATAAATGTATTTTTTTTCATGTATTTACAACTATTTATAATATTTACCTAAACTTAAATGATTAAAGGGACCGGTAATGGATTTAGAAAAAAAGTTATTCTTTTATTTGCTCGTAAAAAGGTATACGTTATACTAAAATTCTGTCAATAAAAACAAAATTTTGTTTTGTTTTATACCGAAATCTCTGTGTTGTTTTATGATTAAAAAATAAAAATAAAATAATAAAAAGATATTTAAATGAGATGCCTCTGCTAATAGTAATACAATGAAGTGCGAATTAAATAAAAATTTATACAAGTGGTAGTGTTAACCGTACGTTAAACAACTTAGTTCCCAACTCTTTTTATCCTACTCTGTATCACAATTACCTAACAAAGAGTTAGTATTGAATTTGCTTTTTTATTTAACACATATTGTTAAGATTAATGGTATGACTATGATGACAACTTCGTACTCAATATCTTTTCCTCTATAAGTAAACCTTTTTTAAAGGTACAACTAACAAAACAAATTTCCAATTTCTGGATTTTATTTTTTATCGCCTTTTATATAAATGAAGAAATTATTTTAAAGAAAAATAGAACCAGTGTGTTTATTGTTCCTCTGTTTTCTCTCACTGTTTTCTTTTTGAAATAAGAGGTTACAGAAATATATAAGAAATATTATATACTAGACTCAATGGAACTTTGTGAGGCATCTAAAGTTATCTATATAAGGATAGACATTTTTTCTTATCTTTCTTTCTCTTTTTTTTACTTGTTACATCTTTAAAAGTAATAAAAAGAGTCTGTGTTCTAAGTAACAATTTTTTAATCTTGCACAGTTTTTGAAGGTTGTTTGGTATGATGTGTCTTTGACCGCAAATTTAATAGCTGCATATAATCAACGGTATTAGTAAACGAGGGTCGAGTGTATCTTTTCTTATTATTTTCTTTCTTGTTCTTTCGCTCATATAGTTGCTACTCGAAATGAAAAACAGTAAAAAATGTAAAACAAAAATAAATAAACAAATCAATCAATAAATAGAGTTATGAAATTTTCTTTGTATAATTTCGTTGTATTTAATGGTAATATTGATTATATATAATAAATATTGAAAAAAAAACATTTACGTGACAAAAAAATATTTTTTTAGTATTATTAAAAGTCGACGCAGTAGAGGTAGCAACGTGTAGTAAAAATAAAAATAAAACAAAGGGGAAAAGCATTAAAAAATGACCGTAAGTAATAGCTAATAATTATAATATAGAATAAATATTTAATTTATCTGCATAGTATCTTTTTGTTCTAGCTTTTATTTTAAAAGAATGCTATGAAAGTCGATAGCTATGTTTTGAGCACTGAAAGAACGAAAGAAGACATTTTAATTTATCACTCACTGTCTGTCTGATAACATTTTAAATTTACAACGTTAAAGATGTTCTTATCTTCAGATCTTCATAGAAAACCAACTAATTACACAAGCTACATTGAATCCATCAAATACGCCCTATTACCAGTGAACTCAGTTACCTGTTTTAGTTGAAGATTTTAATAAAAATTCCAAAACTGGCTTTCTTCCCTAGATTAAATCCTGACATTGGTTTTTTTATAATTCATATAATCCAACAAAAAAGTTTAAAAGAATTACTTTCTGTTAAGCAAATTCAATCTAAGAGCAAATGTTTAAAATATATACTAGTTTCAAGATGGGTTACTACCTCCAGACAACTTTAATCTTCTTTCTTTTTGTAAGTCTTTATTTTCCATATGTTTTCATTTCTAATACTTTCTTTTAATCAAAATTCAATTCATCATATAGTTGTCAGAGTAAACAAACAAACAAACAAGAAAAGAGTTTCATCAAGAGGAAAAAATTTAAATTTAAGAATTGAATCAGCATAATAATAGAACGCTCATTTTGTCGAATGCTATTTAGGGATGGAACATAAAAATAACAGCGCTTGTAAACGTTCGATTTAATGTTTTGTCTCTATATGAGAGAGAGATGTATGTATTTTTTTTCTATTAAGACGTTCCGTTGCCGATCTTTTTACTCTTTAATTTATCAACATAAGATTGTGTGATGCACAGTTAAATCAAACAACGAAGCATCAAAAAAGTAATATAAGTCAACTTGAAATTAGATGATGCCAACATTTTGTTTTTTTCGTATTTACAATCACATATAGTTTATTATTTGATAAGAAATTTTTATAGGAAGTAAAGTGCATGGAAAGGAAATCTTTTATATTTTGAAGTTAAACCAATTTGACAGCAAATAATGTAATTTTTGTAAGATTTTTTTATATTGATTTTTTTTTGAAAGAACTATATAAATGGTAATTTAATTCAATATTGATTTAATTTATTTTTATGACTTTTTTTTTGTTAAAAAAAACGAAACTGCTATTTTTAAAGGGGTAGAGTTTTCGAAATGGAATAGTCGTTATATGAGTTTTATTCTGTTTTTTTTTTCGTAATTGCACTGTAAAGGATTACAAACTAAAGAAGCAATCGATATAACCAATTCACTCACGAAAAGGTCGACGTTGTAATGAATATAGATAGGCTGGTAGGTACCAATATGGATGATTATAAAGTGAGATAATAAAATATAGGGACTATAATTAAAGTATAATCCCTTTACTAAGTAAGAGTAAATCTATAGGAAGACGAGCTTACATGTGTTCTGAGCAATGACGATCTGACAGACAATGTTTTTCTCTATACTTTATGTAACTGGAATTTAACTGGATATATATTTTTTATTCACTGAAAACAATATTCAAAGCATTCACACGAGCAGTTCTATGATAAATTAGAAAAGATAAATTTTACATGTACGTACTGATAAACTTGTTGGACTACAGAATATAACTTAAAATTATCGTTCAGTTATTTTATTCTTTCATTTAAATGCTAGTTTACACGAGCTTACATATCCAAAAAAAAAAAGATTCCACGATAAGTTCGTTCGTTTGAGCGTGAAAATTTGAATGGCGTTAACATGTAAATGGTGTGAATAATAAAGTCAAGTACCTATTTGTCTTGTTTTTAAAACTAAGTTTTCTAATGCTTCTAACTATTATAGCTATTTGAAACACAAAAGTGACTTTTAAGCTGATATTTTATTTAGCTGTCATCTTTATGACTAATCAACATTTTATTGCGTTATATTACACTTCATCAGCATTGGACAATGATTTGTTATGTGTACAATGCTTGTTTATTTATATACCTATACGTCATCGTGATAAATCAGTCTTGTTATGGTGCGTTCAGGTTTTTTATTTATAAAAGAAGTGAGCTCGTTGATGTCATAAAAATTGTATAACCTAACTACGTGAATTAATACAAAACTAGCATCTATAATTATATAATCATTTGGATAGGGGAAAAATTCGTTGCTTCCTCATGAGAAAAAAACGTTTTTTGATTTGTCTGTGTGAGTAAATTCGTTACCAGACCTCAAGAGAACTAACCGCTTAGCGCGAATTAATTAAATTTTTTTCAAATCTTTATTTACTTTGGTTTAGCTTTTTTAAAACTCTTTTTTATTTCATTCACTATAGCTGCTGAGAACATTCTATGATAAGGGTCGTTTTTAGTTTATTTTCATAAAGTTGTTTTTCTCTCATCGAGGTAATCAATGTTTTTGTGGGTGGAGTGAACTTTTGAGAAATAATAAGAAAATAGTACAATGTTACTAATCCTTACAGTCTATCTGTATCAGATTTTCTTTTCTATCGTCAGAGACATTCAGATTCTTTTTATACCTATGACTAATCACATTGGATCCACTCTTAAAATGATTATCAAGCTAATTATGTGTTAACTATGACTGCGTGTGTCATCTTTTGTTTGGGATGTTTACGAATATCGAAAAATCACTAACATACTAATTTTATTGTCAAAACGTTGCGTTTCAATGTGATGAGCAATAGTTGATGCAATGAAAACCAACGTAAATGTCGAGTATCACTGTTTTAAGATATTTTTAGATTTGCCACCATAAACCCACGAGCATGTATGTGATACCTCAATCACCTGAGTGATTCGATTAATTTTTGCTTTCGACTGCGACTTAGGAATCGGAAGTGGCATATCAGTCTCGGAGTCAATGTTTTCAACATGTATTAGGGAATTAGCATAAGGGTATCAAATGTATTCTAATGGTACATATACAAATCCTTCCGGTTGTCTAGTAGAGTTAGTATAGTATAGAATACATCGAGAGTTATTCACAATCTTTTAGTCGTCGGTCTGAGTGTCTGAGCTTCGGAGTGTATTTTTCTAATGCATTAGAGCAAGCGACTTTTAAAACAAAGCACATCCATACTTAAGAGTATTACATTTCGTATACTTAAGTTTATAAATCGTTAAGTATAAAAAAGTGAATCATCAGTATTAGGGATTTTCTTGAATTTGATTGATTTGAACTATTGCTTGACATCATTTTTAATTGGATTCTCTTTTTAATTCTGCAACGTTGTTCCATGTATATTCTAGTAGTATAGACAAAACGAATAATTCTCTTTTACATTTTACAAAACCTCAATTTAGACAATGAATAAATCGATACTGTAATTTTACAACCGCAAACTGAATCAGCATAAGCGTATGATAAGTTAAGCCATATGTTGATTATTATATTTCGGTGGTTTCACTATATACTGAGAGTGGTGACAAGCAGTTATTAGCCTGTCAAAAAAGAATGCTAGCACAGGTTAGAAATAAAAAGAATATTATTAATTGTTTGTCAACAAATATTTATAGAAATTCAATTATAAACCTAGCTATATAATTTCTTTTTTGCTTCTTTAAATGAAATTTAATTTGTTTTTACTGTTTTTACTGATTTGTTTTTATTGTTTTTACAATAGATATTCTTTTAATCGAACCTTTTTGTTGTTCTTATTTTTAGTTCAGATATTTTTATTGTTCCAATGTTTTTGTATATCGGATATATTTCTGAATTCGAATGTTCTTTATTCGAATGTTTTTTTTGAGCAATTTGGAATTTTTTCTTATTAACAGAATTCAAGTTCCTATTTCTATCTCAGTAGACATGCTAAATCCTTTGATTCGATGATCTGATATACTACATACGTCACCATGAAGTGATGCCAAAGCATGTCTAAATCTTACTCTCTTAATCACCTTGACCGCAAAATTGTTTATCTTGACCGTATTTATGTTAGGTTGTCATACACGAGGAAGGGCGACCAGTTTTAAAAGTCGAAAGTGGTACAACTTTAGAAGTCCTGAAATTACTGTACGAAACGCAAAATGCAGACCAACGAACGATCTTGGGTGTTCGACCTACAAAAAGTTCAAACGATATCCCCTGTATTGTAACACTTAACGAGACGAAACTAGAACATGGCGACTACGATGTTATTATAAAAGGTAAGCTTTAGATTGAACCCTACTTCTGGATAAGAATGACCATATTACCAATGGTGAAAAGATAAAAAAGAGTAATAACATTAAACAAGCATTATTTTTGAGATATATTTATAACTTTCTAGTTCTATTCAGCTTTGTTTACGCAGCATGATGTTTATTGACGCACTGCAAACTTGTTTGTGCAGTATAACAAACCATCACTCATTTGCGCGCTGCCACTTTATTTGCGCTGTATTAAGCTGTTATCTCTATGGCAAGTTCACTGCCGTTTCTGTTTTCATAGTAAAGCTAATATGTTTACTTTAACACCATGTGGAACATTTTTTCGCAGCAAACATAACTAACTCAAAAATAAAAGAGGAAAAAATTAAAAACATGCGATAATGCACTTTCATAAAGACCACCAATATGGACTACAAATTCTTGAAATTTGCTATTAAGAATTGAAAATAGGTTCACTCAGTATTTATTTTTTTAAACTTTCTTACCGCAACTCATTATTTTTCGAATTTTTGTTGCTCCTAAAATTCGGCTAAAGCTGGATAGAGTTCTGATGTTTTTCCCGCCATTTTCGAAATACTTATATCACCAAGATAATAACACAAATATGTAAGAAAGTTTTAGAAATAAACAAATGACATTTCACAGTTAAACAACCCGCAGAGCTCATTTAAATATGAACAAAAAAAAGCTCTCTCAGCCAAAAAATAATGATCGCACTACCCTTTCTACATATCTTATTATTAACCAGTTAATTTATTCGTAAAGAAAAAATGAAAAAAGAATTATAATGGAAATATTCTTCTCGCGGTATTCCTCTTTGAATATGTACATGAAATCGTTCGTCAAGGTTAAAATCCGCCATTCGTATAAGCTTTGTTATCCATTGCATTAAAATGAAGAGCAGACTAGATCAATTCGGACAGCTACGTTTAAGTTTTTCGTGCATTATTTTTTCTACTTTTTTTCTACTTTTATGGTTTATTTATAGAAAATATTGTAAAAATTCAACACCTTGTTTATATAGAAGGTCACTTAGCAACTCTAAAATCTGTTTTCTCAAAAACTGTCAGTTAAGAAATGGGTAGAATGTATGTTTGGATTTAATTCATTTACTCGTGATTTATTTAAACGACAAGTAAACGCAATAAACTCGTAATTAAAATTGATAAATGTTGAACCCCCTGTTGTGAGGTTTCTTGTAACAGCAGCACGAAAACTCCTCTTTTTTAGCTAATGAATCTTCCACTCGATATATGATACAAGTTTAGCAATTAACTAATTTAAATTTTTAATTTGGTTTAGTAGTTAAAATAAAACTCCTTGTGTAATTTTTATTTCTCAATATTTACCTGGGTCTATATGTTACTAAATGCTTTTAATTTAGTATATTGGTACACTTTACTTATATATTTTAAACATCTTTCCCCTACAGCCAATTGAGCTGAAGTTGAAACAACCATGTTGAGTGGTCATGCGCACTATTTAGTTAAAAACAGCAACAGAGGGTGAGGAAGCTGCAGTTTTAAATTATATCTAAAGAGGGAACAAAAATAAAAAATGAATTTAAAGCAGGCGGATATTAAAATATGAAGAAATTGAATGTTTGATGTGTTGATACTTAAATAAGAACTCTTGATTATGGTTATATCTAGCCTACTTAATATTATTCAAGCTGTAGTTGTAGACAGGCTGCAACAAAATACTATTACAATTTTCCAATCGACAAGTTAGTTAATTTTGCATACATTATGTGATGCCTAAATGGAGTGGTGAGATGATATTAATTGTATTTTATCACAAAGTTCATAGTTAAAACTAATAAAAAATCATCACCGTAGTAACATTTTTACACTAAATTATTTTACCATGTGTTCTTTCTCATGCGTTTAATAAGTTTACCATTGATGCAGTTTGTTTATTTTTTTAAATGTCGAATATTTAATTTGATAGGTGTAATCCGTTCATCACGAGGGAATCATCGGATGTGAGTTATAAATACATGTTCCATTTACGTAGCATTTATTATTAGTTCCGCTTTTTGTATGACCCAACCAAAATCAAGAAATATACAACCAACCAATTACAACCAATCCAATTTTAAGAAATTACAACCAACCCAATTTTAAGAAATTTAACCCAATCCGATTTTAAAAAAAATAAAAAATTTCACCCAACAAAAATCAAGAAAAATAATTTTATCCAGGCAATGTTCAATTTTATTTTATTTTATAAAATCAACCCTGAGTAGATTTGTTTATTATCTAGAGCAGTCTGCTTATGAGTTGATGTTATTTTTCAAATATGATTTTCAAGTTGATTTTTTAATCTGAACCTTTTCCAAAAGATAAAAATTATAATAAACTTTTTCAAACTTCCCTTTTCTTCCTGTAACGTTAACTTCAAGATGTTTTTTATTCGAAAGTAAAATGTTCAGTTTGACTGTTGTTTTTTCTAACAAGAACTCGTGTTTTTATATGCTCCTATGATACTGTGTGGGCTGTCATGAAACTTTCACTAAACTAGTTGACTCGTCAAACAGTCCTCAAGATATGTTATAGCAACATGTAAAATAGCTTTAGCAATGACATCACTATTTCCGTTAGCAAAGTTGATAATTAAATAATATCAATATTAGATTGTTTGATTTCACCAAATGTTAATGAGAAAAATACCAGCTACTCTTTTTACCAGGATTTTTTAAAGTTAAAAAACTGTTAGGATTGTACATATGAAACTATGCTGGCATTTTATGAAACAAAATTATAAGATTCAATTAATATAACTAATTGTTTTGATTTTTGGTTAGACAAGAGTAACGTCATTTTCACAAGCATGGCTGTGAGATTAGATAGTTCAACTGCAGTGCTATGGTTTAAAGGTTTGAGAAATAGTGGTCTTGCAATCAAGTACAGTTAAATTGGTAGCTATACATTACTGGTCTTTGTATATCTATTCTATATAATGGTATTCAACATTTAATTTCTGTTGCTAATATCGTCATTAGATAATGGCTAGCTGATAATAAATAAAGTAACGATAAATATCGCCAATGTTACTCATTTCGAGAGGAAGTAGAGAGTGTTACTTACAGAGAGTTACTTACAGAGTGTTACTTACAAAGTGTTACTTACAGAGAGTTACTTACAGAGTGTTACTTACAGAGTGTTACTTACAGAGTGTTACTTACAGGGTGTTACTTACTGAGTGTTACTTACAGAGTGTTACTTACAGAGTGTTACTTACAGAGTGTTACTTACAGAGTGTAACTTACAGGGTGTTACTTACAGAGTGTTACTTACAGAGTGTTAC
>JAUELD010057634.1:0-13728 GCA_031471615.1 Aglantha digitale | reverse complement strand
CTTGGGAAACGTCAGATAAGAAACATTAGAAAAGCCTTACGGCGCGGGAATATCTGAGATATTTCATTTCCGGCAAGCAGCTCATATAGCAAGATCACAGAAAAATACCCTAAACATATACTAAATATGTTTTATATAACTAAAATCATTAAAAATCCGTGTTCCACGGGAACAGGGGGATGTTTGAAATAGGCAGCACAAAAAAAATGAAGCCAATCGATTGCCTGTGAGAAAGTGTTATCAGTGGGCTATTCAGGCACGTGACAAAATCAATTTTCAGAAAAAAGAGCCTGCGTGAGCATATTTTCGCCGTCATTGTGAGCACTCTTTTTAAATATCTGCAAAAGTTTATTAGGTAAAATGAATGTTTTACTACTTTTACAATTACAACTACGCAAAACAATGCTTATAATAAAACAGTAAAAATATATTATATATAGATATTTAGTAGCTATTTTTGGTGTTTAAAATAAACATTAAGAACGTTTTACAAGAAGGACAGACAATAAGTTTTTTTGTTTAATACTTTGTTTGTTTTATTATATTACTTCTACTTAAATTAATAATTCCTTAAACTGATGCGTGCAGTTAAATTTCATAAAAAAGACAAATTACGAAAAGATGTCACAACATGACGAATACTTACATGGATTATTATGGTGGAAATATTTCATAATACCGGCAATTACATATAAGTTTTGTTTGAAATTTAAATTAATTTAAGAACTTTATTTTTAGTCTTAACATTTGTGAAGTTTTAGTATATTTTAAGTTTTGTAATAAAACTTGGATATTTCATAGCTTTGCTAATACTGCATCCTCGTCAAACCCTCATTGATAGCGTAAAATAGTTCATAGTTAGAAACAATTTTTTGTTGTTACAGTTCGAGGGTCTAAATATTAAAAATAAATAATGATTATTTATGATTTTATAAAAAAATCCTTTTATTTCAAGTTATTACCCTTGAGTATACAAGATATCATAACTTCGAGAATATGTACAAAAGAAAAGGTGTCGTTGTCAGTCTTATTTGTTTAGACCTCATCTATGTGACATTGTTGATAGTAATTATACCTTTTTTGATCAAGTATGAATATATATAATTTCTTTACTATTTAATAGTTATATAATAAATATTTATACCTATACATTTACGAACAAGTTAAAGAGAACTCCAGCAAGCCATTCCACAAGGCACATACATAAAATGGTTATCCGATTGGTTGATATATTTTTTTAAATATTTTGGCGAATTTATGAAATATGGATTTATAGAAAAATAAATTGTATATACTATACGCCGAAATAAACACAATTCTTTATAAATTATAGATAATAAATAATAAACAATAAATTCATGTCGAAAAATTCTTGTTTTTCTGTTATATTTAAATTACCATAACCTGGGAATGCTTTATTCTCATGAGGTTGTTGACCCCTCATTTTGTTGCTCTGTTTGAAAATGACGTTAAAATGTCAAAAGATTTCAATAAGAGTTATTGGAGATAAACTTTTAGAGTTTATCTCCATTAATAGCTGTTTATTTATTTACTCATTCAAACTCAACTATATTAAGATGTCATTAAAAGATTTCAATAAGAGTTATTGAAAACTACCTGAACTATTGAACTACTATGACAAGTGACTATGACTATGAGGCTATTTTAACAACATAGCATGAATACTTCAAAGGTTTACGCACTTATAGATTTTTAGTGTATTATAAAACATAAAAGTAGTTTCTTGCATTACAAGTTATTTATCAAGAATCTTTTTCATTCCATTTTATTTCATTTTTGTCTCGTCACATTGCAATTCCATTATATAATAAATAATAATCGAGAGATATTTTTTACCATTAAATCTAAACATTTCTTCTATTTAATTTACATTGTTCTTACGACGTTCAAAATATTGCCAACCTGGTGTAACTTCTCTGTAAGTTGTTTCCCTGAAAATAGCGTGTAAAGGTGCAATTTTAAACAAAGCATAACTATTGAACTTTTTTCAACTGACCACGGAGATGTCTAAGCATAGTATGCTTCTTGTTCCAGCAGTCATTCTCTATATTCAAGTCTAAAATAAAATAACTTAAAAAAGGGTTGTTCATCTTAATGCAGCCTTTGTAACTTCAAGGAGTGTTTTTTTTAGTTTAAAAAACTAATCACTAATTAAAACTAATTTTCTATTGACTAACAACGTAAATGTGAATTAAAGAGTAAATAATTCGTTCATAATAACTTCAAACTCGTATGTGTTAGTTCTCTGTTTAACTAAGTTGGTACGATTTTGGAACTTTTTGTATATTTTCTCGAAGTCCTACTGGGCTTATTTTTGAGTGCTTCGGCTTGTCGTTACTACTTCTTTATTTATCGTTGGCTAATAAATGTCAACAATGTTGCATACAAATTAATTTAGCTCTCTATTTGATATGATTAAAGTATATGATAAAATCAAAAACAAAAAGTTACTCATGAAAATTTAAAAACCATTCGAACTGTTAAAATATTGTTAGTATGCTTAAAGTCTTTCCGTTTGTTTCACTGTTTGATTCACTGGTATTTAATGTTTGATTCCGGAAATAACAGAATAAAATGATGATTGGAACTTTTTTTTAGTCAAAAAACAATATCAAGATGATAATTTTGTGAACGTTAGTTTTACCATCTCCATGGTAGAGCAAACAACAGTAGCATATGATAAGTAGTCACTGTTTAGATTAGATAAGAGTAAACACAATGTTAATAAGATGGCGCTTTTTCAAATAATATGGTGAGAATAGGAGCGTAGAAATTTCCTAGAGCAGTAAGTTATCTACGTAAATAACGGCTGATTTAAGTCATAACGTAGAGTGAAGTTTTTATAAAGTAGCAGTAACAGTAACCTTTTAGGTCAAAAACCTTTTAATAAGTTTAAATTAATTTGAAATAACTTTGTTTAATTTTTCTCAAACAAAGCAATATATCTTTACTTCACGTCATGTTATTCTTAATTTTTAAAAACTTTTTTAACGACACCATTTTTCAAAAAAACAAACATTTTATAAACAATGAACATTTTAAGGTTATTTAAAAGAGGATAACAAATAGATAATTTTGTTAAAAGTATAGATACTACAGACAGTAATTAGCTATGATATTTGTTGTCATAGAAAAACTTTAATTTGAATTTCGAAACCATCTCGTAAAGCGAAAATTTCCCAAGCATAATGATAACACATAAGATAGTCAAATAATTACAAATCATGGACTTTTCTTTAAAATATTTATGATATTATTTGCATACAGAAAACAAAATAAGTATCATATTGTTGCAATAAACAATGACTTGCATTTCTCAACAAAAAATTTGCCGTGTATATCATCCCAACTTAAGTGTTGAAACTTTTGACAAAAACTTTCAAACTCGTAATCAACAGCTTCAATGTTTTTGTGAGCACAGCTAACTTTAACAGTGATGCTGTTCTCGTTAAAAACTTTCATCAAGATATGTTGCTTAGTTTTTGTTTTATAAAATGTCAAGCCAACATTTGTAATATCATCTTCTGCAATATATTTACTGTTACATTGTTTTACATGCCAACCACTTTGAGCAGCAATTAGTTTAGCTACTTCAACTAAATGAGAACATATAAACCAATTGATAATTTTACTAAGACATTCAATGGTTGGAGATACTTGATATTTAGTTGCATCTTCACTCAATAATGTAAATTTATCAGCTGAAATAAACAAAATAAGTGACTTGGACTTGATTTGGCATTCAAATTTTGTTTGTAAGGTAATATTAACAGAAGAGTTTAATGGAGTGTTTAATAAGTTCCAATGAACTAATAAAATTGGATTTAAATTTTCCAAACATTTCATTTCAAAATACTTTTTAACTCTATTTAAAATAATTTTAAACGTAACAGCATCTAGGAAACTTTTTAACAATGAAGCTGGTTGTGTTGCTATTTTTCTATGCACCATATTATGAATAGATGAACTTCGCGATATTCTTTGATAATTGTTCGAAGTAGAAGGAGACGGATTATTCCACTTGGCATTTAAACTATGATATTTAAGTAACAAGTTATTCAAAACCAACTCTAAGTCTAAAGGATTGTTATTACTTAAAGTTGGCTCGTTTTTAGGAGCCAATTTTTCATTCTCTACATAATTTTCCATAGTTACAATAACATCATCAAATATTTTACAGTTGATTTTTCCATCTAATATATCAATCCCAGTGAATGACCCTTGGAATGCATCGTTACACAAATGAGCGAATAATTCTTTATTAAATAAATTCATTTGAGCTTCTTTCAATTTTAAATTCCAATTACGATTATCATTAGCTAAATTAAATTGGGAAGGATAACTTGTTTTCCAATAAGATCTTGTTACATTATCAGTAATATTGATGATTAATTTTGATTGGGGAACAAGATCAGCACTTATATTGACAGATAACTTCTTTACAGACTCTGTAGGACTGTCATCGTGGTCAGGCTTAACTTCAAATAGACCTGGATGCCAAAACTTAGAGCCAGCATTACGATAGCTTAAACTTCCTGTAATAAGACTACCAACTTTCTTAACATGCCAGTATTGTCTCAAATGCATGAGCTGAACATAATATTCATTTTCATAATCCTTCCCAAAACTTGTGCTATCAAAAGCCTTTTCTTTTTTCAAGCTCAAGGCTCCCTTAGAAATAATAGCACCTGCCCGTGCAAGATACTTTCTTTTTTCAAGCATTTGAACAGTTTGCTTATTGGGTTCTGCATTCTGTTGAATCGGATCCAGTACAAGGTATTTCTTCCTACTTAAACATTGGAGAACATCAAGCATAACAGAGACTTCAGATAAAGCTACTCGGAGTTTACTATGAACAGATTCCCAATGCCACTGTTGGACTTCATTTGCATTTACTGCTTCTTTCTTAGAGTCATTTTGATCATCCTCATTTTCATTATCTGCTTTCAATATTCCCTCATAAAAATCTATTTTCCCAGATAGATATGTTAATTCTTCAGAAAAAGTAGGTGGTTTAATATATTTTTCTTCTCCAGATTTACTTATTTCATCAACTTCCTGTTCCAACAGTTTTTCTACACAAACAGTGACATTGTCCATAACTAAGATTAACAAAATGAAATAAACAAATTTAAAAAACTTAGTTTGGATGATCGAGGATTCTATCAAAAAATCACGGTTTTCGTAGAGGCTTGGGACGAATATCCTTTTACTAGAAAGTTGTAAACAAACTGAATAGTATAAGTAAATATAAAGATTAATATTTCACAAAATTATATTGTGTGGGATTGGAAAGGTCCAGTACTGAGCTAAATACCCTTTGTAAAATACATCAAGGGTTATAAACACTTAATGGAGTTTAGCGTTTGCATGAGTTTGTAAAAGATGCAACATAAACTTTAAATGTGGCACACACTAACGTAATAAGTAATTAATAATCGTAATTCTGTATTAAAATAAACACTGCAGTACCGATGAGGTTTTCGAATTAAAACAAAAACAATGTCAGTTATTTAAGTCAAAAACTTTATAGTAAAGCTCTGGGTGATTTGATAACTTTCAATCCAATTATTCTTATTTAAAAAATAGTTTGTTGACAAGATCAAATCGTTAATACTTAAGTATTTCAATGTTACATATATTTTCAAGAAGCCAGAAGTAACATTAACATTCATTTCCGAGAAAAACAATTGTCTTGCTTGCCCAGATACTTTTTCAATGCGGCCAAAATCTTCGGATTAGAAAATAAACATATAAAAGCAAGAAGGGTCACAGTGCGAAAGATGAGGAGGGGCTAAAAAAGACTCCGGAACAGTAAACTTTGAACATGAACCGAAGACGATAAACTGATGAATTAGGTTTAACTGTGAAAATTATTTTATGTTTGATGGAGCATCTCGATCTTGCTTTAAATTCCCAACAGGAAGCAGTTTACAGTAGTGTAAATGATGAATCTGGTGGGGAGATGTCCGAGAGGGTATCTACTCTTGCCAGTAGTATATATGCTGAGTTTGAACGAATGATCCAATCATATGGATCTACTGTGGTAGAAAATATCATGCCAATGGTCATCAATGTGTTAGAACAACTAGATTCATCATATAGTGAAGGAAATGAACAAAGTGTTGAGTTAGAATTACTTGCTGATGATAACGAACAATTGATTACTCAGTATGAACGAGAGAAACAACTCAGAAAATTAGCTGAAACAGTAAGATATTTTTTCAAGGTGCTAAAATATTGTTGTAATTATAAATAAAATTAGAAAATTGCTGGTGGGATGGGTTCTACTGCTAGAAAGTTCTTATTTGATATGATCGTAAATCACAGCCAACATAATATACCTCATTAGAAGATTGGCTATAAATCTTGTCTCATGTCATTTTGTGTAGTCTTTCCATTTTAAATAATCGAGACATACCCAAAACCAACTGTTTAAAAATCAAACTCACTTGGAATGCACTCAACCTAAGTCTTTTGTGAGTTTTCAATTTCTATTTTGTGTAAAACAGGATTTCACAGTCTCTGCAATAAAAATTATCTATCAGCGAAACTGGGAGGTCAACAAATCTATATAATACATTTTTGTTGTCTTCAAACTTTTCTCGCAACCGAAAAACGAAATGTTTATGTTGACAAAATGAAGTGCTGATTTGTTTTTAGAATATTAAAAAGAAAAATCTTGTTCGATATATATGTCTATAAGTCTAAATATAGTATATTTTGTTCAATCTTTTTTGTTCACATAATAGTGTCTATATCTTGGCAAGATGGAGCAATTTATATATAATAACTTAGAAAAAAGTATTTTATTAGAATTTAAAGTTTAAGAAATATGTGTTATAAATACTTGCCAATTTTGGTAGAAACATTGTTGATAAATGGAAGGTTAAACCAGACCATTTTTGTTTTTAATTCATCCAATTAGTTCCAAATTTGAATTTGGAGTTTGTATTAAAATACATGAATATATCCCGAAAGCATCTTCATGGCATGGCATGGTCATGGTATGGTATGGCTTCTTTAAATATAGTTTTGTTTGATGATAGATTAGATATGTGTGATTAGATAGTTGAATTTGTTTTTGATATTTGGTGGGTAGTTGGAATTTTTGTGGACATAATTTGTTTCATTATGCTTTGTATGTGGAATAATTAAGATTAAAAGTGACATCTAGGTAGTCCACTGTGTGCATATTACATTGGATCACTATATCTAAGCTGAGAGACAGAGGTGTCTGGGATGACAGGTTTGACCTATTCTTTAAGTATTAGGTTGTAATATTGTTTGAAATCATATTAAACTTCCTATTGGTAGTTACTTATATTGATGAGTTTTTTTAAAAACACATTGTTTTTTTTCCATTATATTTTTGAAAATGTCATTATTGTACTGGCTTGTTTATATCTGCAATTAAATTCAACATGGTTAATTAATTTTTTAAAACTTCTGATAATAATTTTTGCTAGTGTATTTTTCATATACAAAAAAATATTGTTAAGCTATTGAGATATTTTTTTGCCTCTTCTTTTATTCATGATGTATTATTGGTTAAGTTGGAAAAAGACATTGTCAAATACATTGAAATAAAGTATCCTTGAATATGAAGAAAGTTTTTTTTTTTTTACAAAAACAAAAAGTTTTTGGAGAACGAGGCTACTATCTTTAGCAAACATCTGTTTTTAAATTCTGTTTCTCTTAACAAATTTTTTTTATTGTTGCATAATAAAGAAATATTTCCTGTTGATAAAATCATGCTGTTGAATTATTTTTAGTCCTTTTTCTTTAGCCAGAGGGTGTGAACTACTTTCTTCGTGAGTCATTTGTTCCAACAGAGAATCCAATAGCATGGAATAGTTTTGTAAAAGTCTTTCACTATGTTGAAAATGTCTGTTATATTTAATTATTAGCTTCTCAAAATTTACGTTTTAAGTTAGAAAATAGAAATAAATCAAGAAATACATTTTGGTATTAAAGTTGAATAGAGGAATATTTTGCTATTGCATCATCTAAGGCGAAAAGAAAAAATAAAGAATTACATTTGCTTGTAGTTTAATTTGTTGTTGTTCTTTTTGTTTGTTTAGAAATATCTTGAGCATGAAGATTCCAGAGAACAAGATAAACAGGACTTGCAAAATATTATTGAACAATTAGAACATGCGAAAAAACAGACAGAAAATAAGATAAAACAGCTACAGGATCAAGGTAGATGCATTACATATTAATACTGTTTATACCTGATATATATTAAAGTTATATTTGATTGAATTATTTTAAAAATATAAAAGGGAACCCAAGCAGATAAGGCAAGTTGGGCATTTATACAAGAATACCAGAGATTATTACTAGCATAACCTTGAGAACCATAATGAGTTGATCGAGCCACTTGGCCACTTAGTTTTGTCACAGTTTCTTTTGTTTAATTAGCGTTATTTTGTTATGGAACATTTAACGGTGATACAACTTGAGACTCAAAAACAAATGTTTGGAAAACACACAAAAAAAAAGCTTGATGAAACTGCTTACTGGTAGATTGGAATTATATTTTTAGTGCTTATGAATGATTAAGATATTTAGTTTCGTCCTCTTCAGTTTGGTTTTGCTGGATATTTTAGTGGTCTTGTTTGTTTGTTTTTGCAGAAAATTTGATCAAAATTAAATTGATGTTATTTAGTTGATCGATCTGATGAGCGATATAACGAACAGAAAAAAGAATATGACATTTTACATCAACGACATACTGAGGTATGAATAAGTTAAACTTATCACAGTCTTTTAAGGATACTCAAAGGGAAAAACAGCAGTTTTGTCAAACATTTTGATTGTTATATTAATTGAAAAAGAAAATGCTTTCCAAAAAAATAATTATATCATGGAAGTAAATATTAAAAAACATTTGTTTATATAAGTAATAAAACGGTGGTATCTCAGTAATAAGAGAAAAAAACTGAATATTCTGTATCTTGTTACAAAATTTAGAGATCTAATCACCCCTGAGGTACGCAATAAAAAGAAACATTTTAGGCAAACATTAATCTAGAAATTTGCTTTTTAAATAAAGCCTCAAAAACAGAGAGAGAGAGACATTTTTATATAATAAAGTTCTTTTTATCGTAACGCTCCTCTTTAAAAGTGTCAAGTTATGAGTAAAAAATATTTCATAGTTTTCCAGAATAAAACGTGCTTAAGAAAACAATCAATCTCAAGAAAGGAAAATAGCTGTCAAAATTTTTTTAACATGTTTATATGCACAAAAGAATGTTCTTTTTGTTAAGTAAAAGTTTTTGTCTAGGTAATTTCGTCCAAAGTTTCTAAAAAATCACCAAGGCTGCCTTTTGAGTATTCTCAAATGAATGAATCTTGTTCATCAGGTTTCAATTATTTTTTGTTTCTCTGTGCAACACTACATCTTATTTTAAAAATTATTTATCATTGTGATTTTCACAATTTGTTAATGTATCAATTTAATTTATTCATGATTAACACTGAGGTCATTGATATTAAACACAATACACACAAGTCTGTAGAAACATGGTTTCATTGCCTACTCTGGACCAAAAATTTAAAATATTCAAAACAGTCTTTATGGTTTTGCACATATATTATGAACCATTATTTCCCTTTCTTTTTAAGATTTTGAGTAAGGATTATAGTAAGAAATGCTTACATGTTATGCATCATGACGTCAAAAAGTCACTTTTTAAATCTGATCTTTGATTTTTGATAATATTCTCGCTCATGTTTTATTAGATGTTGCATGCCTACATGGAGCGGATTGAGATTGCATCAAAGTTCTCTCCCTCTCCGGCTTCATCAGAAAGTACCTTGGGGTATTTATTCAGGTTCGTTGAGTTTTACAACGTTTAGTAATTTTCCATTATATTAGTAGTTTTATATCTCCTATAATACGCAAAGTGATCTTCCTTGCATTTGCATTGTCTTGTATTTGATTATCTTTCTCAGTGTAGAAAAATTTAATATGTATTCCATAATAACTAGTAGTAGTTTCTTCAACAAAGTGAAAAAAAATTCTATACCTGTATAACTATGATAATCTGAAGCTATTAGATGCAAGTGTAAGGCATGAACGAGAGAGAAACTTTTTGTTATTTAATATTTCACTTGAAGCAAGAAGAAAAGCATAGATGCTGTCTGTAATTGTATAAATGTTCAGTAGCTTTGAGAAATAAAGTTCTAACAATGTAAAGGCACACTAAAATATTTAATTTCTTAAAGACAACCCAGTTTGTGATGGATGTGGTAAATATTTTAGTCCTGGAGAGCGTCATGAATATCTACTATGTTTGTTTATTACATCATCTCTACTTACATGCTGTTATGTGAATTCAGTGTTATGCTCACATTTTTACTAAAGTTGTGTTCTTAAAACTACTGTTTAACCTTCTTACCTCCTACTTGTTTTTACCACAAATTGCAAATTAAAAAAATTATATATTGTAATAAAGTCAAACCTTTCTTTCTGATGAGATTTGAATTTTATGAAATTCCACATTATTGCTTTTTAATAAATGTTTTTATTTAACTGGCATTACAGGAAAAATTATGATAAAGCAATAATTTGCAGTGTTTCTTTTCTTTTTAAGGAACCAGAAAAGCATTAATGAACAAGGTCTGATATCTGCATCCCATCCTAATTTACTGATGACCAACTCACAGCCAGATGATAACTTACGGAAAAGTGAGTCAACACAACATTTGACATCACCTGATCTTGATCGCAGTCGAAATGATCTCTCACTTGAGGATGAAATCTCAAATAAAGACCAAAATCAAGGTTTTTATCTTAATATTATAAATATAAGTTTATCTACATGTGTTATGTGTTTATCGCCTTATTTATCATTTTGCAACTAAACCTAGCAACATAAGTCTTAAGGAGTTTCAAACATGTTCTTCATCCAGGTATGCAAAGTCTTATCTTTCACTGTTCTTTGCAATATTCCTATATGTTTATCTTTCTGTTTTAAGATGCTACTGGTTTGTCTACACCAAAAAACTTAAAAAAACTTTCAAAGGATCATCAGAAATCATTAAATGAAAATACTGAGATTGATATTGAAGCAAGTGAAAGACATTTACCAACTTTCCAAAAAGATAATTTAGACAATAATAAAAAATTTAGTGCAAACATTATGCAAACATCGGATTTAAATTTAGATAACTCTGAATTACAGTCTACTTTATATTTGAGTCCAGAAGCTCATGCGATTTTACAGTCAACTCCAGAGTTGCTAAAAACACAATCTAGACTTCAAGGCACGGTGTCATCGGTAGCCTCTGAGAGTCAAGCACTTGATATTCAACAAGCTCTGAAGCAACAGCAACATGACATCTCGTTGTTTGCAGAATTACATAGTTTAGAATCAGATAATAATTTAAATTACCCTGGAAATGTGGAACAAAAGGGATTGAAAGAATTTGATCATTTATTAAAAGAAAATAAGGAGCTCATCGATGTAAGGTAAAATGAGAAATAAATAACTACCACCAGCAGTGTTGTTTTTAAATTGTTGGTTTTCATTTTGATCATCAATCATGGAACTATTTTGATTTTTAGAAATAAACTTCAAACTCAAAAAAATGATTTAATACGAAGAATGGAGGAACTTTCGAGGTAGATGTTATGCATTAAGCTACTGATCAAACTTTGTTAGCAATCAAGATGTATCTTTATGTTTTTCATCAACATATTTTTGATGTTTAATTTATCTAGTGATAAAGAGATTCAAGAAGAAGAAATCAATGGATTACAAACAACTAAATCTAGAATGAAATTAAAGATTTCAGAGCTAGAGCAAACATTAAAAAAGTAAGATAATTTGGATAATTTACTTGCATTCCTTTGTTGTTTATAAATTCACACATAAAACTAGTTTTTTGTATCTTTTTTATTGTTGTCATCAGATATTCTTTACTTCAATTACTTTTAGAGTGCGATTGGAAAATGACAAATCTCAGATAACTCTGAAAAACAAAATGGCTGAAGTATACTATTTTCTGTTTCAACTGTATAAATTTATATGATTAAGCATATTTCTGTTTGTTATATTATTTTTAAAATTATATTCAAATCTTTGTTAGGAAAGAATATCATCTGCAAATAGGAAACGTTTTACAAGAGTTGAAATGGCGAAAGTGCTCATGGAGAGAAATCAATATAAAGAGCGTCTCATGGAGTTACAGGAAGCTGTTAGGTGGACAGAAATGATTAGGTTTGAGCATAGCATTAACCTCTTATACTTTCTGTTGTTAGTAATGATATAATTTATTATACTTGTTTTGAATTTTTTTAGAGCTTCCAAAGAAAATCACATCAATGCAGCACTTCAGCAGAAAAAGAAATCTTCTATTTGGAGACTGTAAGTCAGAAATTAGTTGACTTTGTTCAAAATAATAAATAATTTTTATAAACTGTGATATGTGTGTTGTAAGGCGAGATCATATAATGCATTATGTGTTTAGATTTAGTAATTTGTTCACTGGGACCAGTACATCTGCAAATAATTCCCCCAAAAAGACTCAACCTCAACAACCGATCAATGTTTGGTATGGTAGTCAAAGTAACCAATTACAAAGACGCAGCACTGGTAACATTAACGCGCAGTCAAGATATTATGGAGATGTCGGCTTGGAAGGGTAACTAGGATTTAAAACTTTACCTCAATCATTTAACAACAAAGTAATCTAGAATTGGCGCAATCTGGGTAATCTATGAAATTAGTTTGTTTATTTAAACTTAGATTAACTGAACGCCAAAAACAAGAACGAAAAGAAAGATACAAGTTTGTTAAACAACATATAAATTCAGGTAAGTGATGTTGGTAATCGTGACGTATACAAATTGTCATACTATCAGCCTGTTAGAACACTGTTGTAGTAACCGCCTGAGGCGGCATAAAAAAGGTCCTTCCGTTCTTCATATATCACTGAACTCATTTTAAGAAATAAGGCATCAGTTGAGCGATTCCATATTTTTGAAAAAACAAGTTTTTTAACCCCTTTTATTGTTCCTAAATGGGGGGGATTAGGCCAAATTATATCTTTAGTTTTTGTTTAGAGGGTAGAAAACAAGCATATGGGTGGAGTTTACCTTCAAACTATACTGGGGAAAAAGGTACTGGCCCGCTGGGTGTGCCTGTACCTGTTTACTGTCGACCCTTAAATACAGATGCTGCTATGAAGGTATGTTTTTAATTATCATGGCAATATAAAACCTTCTTTGCATTTTCAAGTACTTTCACATTAAAGATAAAATTGTAAACAAAATTGGACGTAATAAAATATTCTTACATTCCAGATTTGGTGTGCTTCAGGTGTGAACTTAACTGGTGGTAAAACAGCTGATGGTGGTTATATTGGTCTACCTGATGATTTCTCTTCTCCTTTACCATCGACAGTATGGATAGGCACTAGCACGCACTCGTGTAGCAAGGTCACCATTATTGATGCAAATAACCCCGCCAACGCTCTCGATCAATTCATCGTGTCGTCATCGCATTTATTGTGTATGGCCGCTGTGGCAGGTTTAAAAGTCCAAGACAAAACCGATGGTTTCCAGCGACAAGGTATTGTGAAGGATGGTCCACCACTTAACTTCTTAATTTCATAATTTTACGAAGGATCGAATCAAATAAAACGTCACGATGAAGCTTCTGGTTATTTTATTTATCATATCTTGTGAACTTA
>JAUELD010057414.1:12010-24419 GCA_031471615.1 Aglantha digitale | reverse complement strand
TTATTGAATTTAAGCAATTTTATCTATTTTTAAAGAAATCAATTTTCCTGAAACATATGTGGTACTGAATCTTAATTCACCATATGTTTTGCTGTATAAAATATTGCAATGTAACAATATAAGGACCTACGAAAATAGGAACATTTAAAAATACAATAATAAAAATATTTGGGATTACAAGAATAAAAACATTAGATAATAGAAGAATACGAACATTTGAAAAAAGATAACATTTGATAGTACAAACAAGATTTGATAATAAAAGAATATGCGAACATTCGACAATAGCAACAAGCTATGAAAATTGATAATTTTGTATTACAAAAACAAATACCACTTACCACAACAGCAAAAGAATGCTGAGTATTTACGTTTAGGTTGCTCGATATTCATATGATGGCCTTGAATTCCGACATATAAATCTACAAATAAAAATATTTTCACGGTGAACTAATGTTGAAGCTTTATTTTGATGTTATGAACACATTCGAAAAAAAAAACATAGAGAGAAATTAGAGAAATCTAAGATTTCAACTCATATTAATTACGTGTTTGTGACAAATTAGATGAATGATAAGTGGAGAGATAGGATGTCAATATTACCAAATTACAATATAAATAAAATGATTTGTTTTTCTGATTCACAAGAAAAATAAAAAAACATGAAACACTTGTTTCGCGTGTTTCGTTAATTTTTATTGCTTGCAAATAACAAAACAATAATAAAATACTCATAGCAGACATGCAAAAAAACAAAGTTGTGTGATTTCCATTCTGTATAAAAATCAAAAGTAATCTCAAGCAGCCGAAGATGCATCGAAGAAATTTTTGAGTACAAACAATCTCAATCGGAATTGTCTTTTTGTCTTGAGACTATAAATTCTTTATCGAAGGTTTTAAGACAGTATCGTGGAATAGAAACTTGATGATGTTATACTTGATCTATATAGATGTATATTATATAGAGTTTGACCATGGATAACAAAAATCTTGTATAAAAGTTATAACCAGAATATTCAATAAACTTCTTCTATTTATCGTTTCGGAGTTATTTCTAGATGTATTTTATATACTGTTAGCTTTTTCTTCTTATTATTTTTGTTGACTTTATATTGCATAATAATAACAGTGCATTAAACCTGATTAATTTATACTTACTTTAATCTGGTATCACGACAATGTTTTGATCAACATCATATATTGTAATGTTGAGAAAATACTTAAATGATATTTATAGCTACTGTATTTTTTAATACAAAACAGTAACTGCGTGAATTAGGTCATTGCTATTAAACGTTATTTTTAAAACCCTGGTCACACGAACAAATGTATACTTTCTTTGCATTTTCAGCCGTTATCCGTATGACTATAAATGACTATCAAATTCTTGTTTGTTGTGTAAACATAATCAAAAGTAACATCTACGAACGTCATCAGGTTCAATTTACCTTAGTAAAAAGTTAATTCCTTTTAATTTCTTTTGCTCTTGCCAGGTTTACAGTTAATGTTACACATATTTCCACTTGGCAAATAATAACTTATTTTCTTCAGCTATTGACTATATAAAGTCGTTTTTAAAAATGTAAAAGAAAAAAAAGGCAAAGGAGAAAAGGTTGATCAAGACTCTCGACTACATATTAAAGAAGGACTTCCTGAAGTCTACGCCTACTTCAGCTAATGTGGTAAAGGTATTGAGATGTCCAGAGTTGAAATCGTAACAAACAAATAAACGAACGAATCGACCGTTACATTAATAAAACTTACCACCATTGGAAAGAAACTTTTGGTCAGTTTCCATTGCTTTTGCTTCTCTGATCTTAACTGATAACATGTACAATAAAAATGAATTCGCCTACTGAAAGAAAAAATAAGAAGTTTTGGGAATTATTTCTTGAATTAAGAAAAATTAACTAATTAGTTTATGTAGCTAAATATATTTTTCTAATGGCAAATTTTTTTCTTATAAATTATTCTAAAATTCGATTCTATTTTCGAATGTGCTTTAATAAATAAACTCAGGAATTAATTTTCTTTAGCATTATAGGAAAAAATTAAGATAACGAAAAAAATAAAATTAAAAAGAAGAGAAAATATTGCTGTACGAAGGACAAACTGGAAAAAGGTTGTGTATTTTTATTTTTCAAATAAATAAGTTCACTTATATTATTGTAAAAATTTCTATACCCTAAGTTTAAGTGTTTTTTTATCATTAGACATAAATCTTAAATGAGACAACACGATAGAAAGGAGAAACAAGGTATAAAGTACTTCCAACAAGGTAGCAAACTACTTCCATAATGTAAAAAGTAGACAAGTTACTAGTCAAAATGATACAGACATATATAAGAGTAAAAAAGAAATGGATATATATGGCGGCAGCATTTCTTTTTGCAATAAACGGAGATTATATAACAAGATAATACACTTATAAAACACTGAATAAAATATTTTGGTAGTCTTTTATAAAGAAGGACCAGGCAAGACTATACTAGTTAGCTAACTTGTTGTTTTCGGTCCCTTGGTAACTAAATACGGCGTAAATATCATATATTGAAATCATGTATATCATGCATGTTTTTGTAACAATATTTCTTGTTGTATGAGGTATTTTTTTAAGCATAAAGTGCTGACTCTATTGTTTGCAAAATTAAATTTTACCTTTTTTTAATTAATATTTAGAAATATTTCCTTATTTAAAGCAAGAAAGTTTTAAAAGAAATGATTCTATATATTCATTTAATTTCTTTTAAACAAAGGCTGTCGACTATTTCAGCGAAAATAATAACAACGAATTACCGACAACTTTACAGACACCTATTCTTAAATAGTTAAAACATAGCAAATCAAATTTCAACAGATTGTAAATAAGGTTACATATTACGTTAAAATTATGTCGAAAAGTGTCTACTAGATATTGCGTAAATCAACTAAGTTCCTTTACATGAAAAGCTGATTTCAAAACAATCTAATAACGTGTTTGTAATCTTTTCATAAAATAGTATTCTTAGTATATTTACTAAGATGATATGCTGGCTTTAAGTAAAAGTTATCTTTGGTTAAAGTTCTATACTTTGAAAATACATTTTTCAAAAAGAAATTTTAAAGTGACATTATCTGTTATTGCTTTTATTATCAGATATAGCATAAGAGAATCAGACAGAAGTCTAGCAAATGTCGACGATCTGCATAACAAAATAAAAAATGGTTTTGTATGTCTTTCTGGTTATTTAAAATCTCTTAAGTTAAAGAAATTAAGGTAATCATACTTAATTTAAACTACTCATTTTAAGATTAAAGATTTTTTAAAATAAGTTTTATTTACTAAAGATTTTGGAAATTATTTTACCGTGTTATCAAGTCTTCCTGTTGCTCATCCCAGTATGTAGACGTGTAGTTGTATCTTAGTAAATCTAAAGCTCGGATTACATTACATCATTTTGAAGTTTCCTTAAAAATTAAAAAACAAAAATTGAAGATTAATTTAGCCTTAATATAACAAAAATAACAAAAATATAAAAAATGATGCAACGCCACGAAACCACCTGTTAAAATAAATACAACACAAATTATGAAATATTGTTTTGCTTGGACAAAGGAAATTAGAATGAAAAAGAAAAAAAATCTTCGTATTATGTTTTAAGATATTTGATAAGAAAACAAACGACTAATGGAAATATGAAACGTAAAGTTCGGAATAAGAAAATAGTATTAAGTGAAGACAATTTAAACACCTTTAGTTAACAATGCTACGGGTGGTTATTTACTCGTTTCTAAGTGATGTTGCTGCTCTACCGTTTGTTTATTTGTTTGTAAAGATCATGTAGCATGCTTATGTAGCATAAACGTGACTAATTTTAATGCGTGTGTGCAGTTTGTATAAGGCTCCCAGAAGCAATCCTAATGGAGTTCTAATTGGCAAATTATAACATCGTAAACCTTGACGTTATGGCTTGGCAAGGTTGACGATATTATTATGATTTTATTAGGTTCTTGAAATATCATTTCAAAATTATTTAATGTCATACGAAATTTTTGAGACGAAATAAAGCAGACCTGAGACATTATCGTTTTCGTCAGAAGTATTGGCGAAGTTTTGCAAATGCGTCATGCGTTTGTAGGGAAACTTTATCAATGATAAATTATTTAAAGTATATGAAAAAATAACAATATAGCTAACTATCAGTAGAATTTTAAACTTGCTGATGTGCTAACTACTAAATTACCCTTTGTTTCGGAAAAGCTTTTTTAAAAATCAAAAAAAATATTTCTTAAAATGTAAAGCTAACATAACAAAAAATAAACTTAACTTTTTCTTGCTTAAAAATTTTTAAATTAAAAATGGTAAACAAAACCTAGAGGCTTTTAGAAAGCTAGTGTATTGATTACCTATCCAAGCTTTCCCTCGTTTTCATCCAAGATAATATATGTTTATGGTCAATATGATTAAATTCTATAAATAAGGTTCATTTCACCATTACATCAAAAAGTATTAACTTTTAAATTTCAAGTGATTGGTTCAAATCTAATACAATTGCTTTATCGTTTCATGTAAACATAAGCTGGCATAAACGGTACAATACGAACGTGTGATCTGGTTTTTAATTCGATTTATAATAACTTTAATTTCAATATCGCGGTAGAGACGAGACTAGTTCTGTCTGTGTTTTTTTCCAGAGAATAAGAAAACGGAATAAAATCCGAACCCGATAGACTATTCTATTCTAGATCGAGACTAAAAAAAGACTGAAATAATAATAATAATGAAAATTAAACTCAAAATAAACACCAAGAAAATAAATGACAGCATGTTATTTTGTTTTATTGAATTATGGCAAAAAGCAAACATTGTTACTCGTCTGGACCTGTGTGTAAAATAGGGGGAGGGGTTTGGGGAGAGTTTTGTGCTAGAAACTTTATTTATCATATTTTGATGGATAGGGTAAGGTAGTTTTGAACCTTTTTTTGAATGGTATATAATGGAACAGAAGATTGTAAGGCTCTTTAGGTATACTTAAGATACTAAAAATACAAATTTCAGTTTTTTAAAAATATATTTTTTTCATTCTATAAGTTTTCTGTTCAGTTTTATTGAAGGAGGTTGTTCACTATTTTATTTCTTATGAAATGTGTTTGTCTCTGTTGAGTAGTCACCTCTGATTATTTTACCCTTTCCTCCGTTATTTCACAACCATAGAAATTATTCTACTCCTATTTTTTTTGTTTACCACTACATACTTGTTGCCATGTTGTCGCCATACTTGACGCCATGTTGATAAGAAAACCAAAATAAATGTGAAATAATACACATATCACTTTTCAGACAGATAAAAACTGTTTCCAAGTTATGGCAGATTAAGTAAGATAAACCAGTCTTTGATAAATTTTAATGTTGATGTGGAAAATTATAAAGCTATAAGAATAATGATATTTCTAAAAACAAAGTTTATAGCTAAAATGGTTAAAGATAAAGATGAGCAGTTTAGAAACACCACAGAAACATCACCCCCTATCCACTAACTTTATCTTAAATTGTAGTAGATGATGACAGTCAGGATTTACCCTATGAGGTCTTCACTTTTTTTTGTGGGGGTGGGGGATGGTTTTATGGCCCGATCGAATTTTTACATACTTGTAAAACAACGTGTAGTTCATTTTTTGAAACGAACATGAAAAAGAGTATATAAGAAAAAGCCCTAACGTCTAATTGATTGTGTTTTTCATTAAGTTTTGTGTTTTTAAGCTGGTCTAATGGAAGGTATTCATTTAGTGTCTTATCATGTGTGAGGTAAGTCGTTGAATGGTTTGATTTTGTTAAGATGTTTATGTTTAGCAAAGGGTAAAAATATTGCACATTTCTATATATAAATGAGTTGTTCAAGCCAAGATTTTTTTCAGTTTTGATTTAAAAAATTGTAAATGCATGGGTTCCAAATCTTTTTGCAAGAATTTTTTTTTAAGGTTCATTAAATTTAGAAGTTGCAAAACTAGATTAATGATTGATCCCAATGCTTTCTCTACTTTTATTATTTTCTCACGTTTTAACAAAGCTTAGAGGGAGTTTTATCTCTTGAACTTTTGAATTCGTGTAAAAACAAACTGAAAACCAATCATAGTAAAAGAAAGGTTTGGTTTCTCAATAGTCTTTGAATGCACACAGTTAACACATTGGGCTTAATGTATATATGGTTTCTTTGTTGTTCTGTGATGTGAAATTGTTTTTGCACCTTGGTGTTCTATTCTTTTGTTTTTAAATATATTTTGAAATAGTTTAATTTGAAAAAGTCTTGAATGTTTTTTTTCGATATCCAGCTAATACGATAAATCAGGCTAAAAATACTTCGTGTTTAACCTTATTTATAAATGGAAAATTATGTCAATCTTTGAATAGAACTTTCAGAAACTTTTATGCA
Organism: Aglantha digitale; assembly: GCA_031471615.1. Taxonomy (NCBI): domain Eukaryota; kingdom Metazoa; phylum Cnidaria; class Hydrozoa; order Trachymedusae; family Rhopalonematidae; genus Aglantha; species Aglantha digitale. The sequence continues at coordinate 18,009 of JAUELD010057414.1, read as the reverse complement.
TCTTAGAAATAAATACTTTGCCTGTGCTTACGAATATGCGAGTTCTTAACGAAATCGGATTGTTTCATATCTAGCATATTAAAATACCATATAATCTTGTATTGTTATGAAACGTTACCTCTTTTATAAGGCCTTTGTAGTCTAATATGCCGCCGTTTTTATTTTATAGTCGCCTATGTGTAGAATTTTTTTAGCTTTAGCTTTTATTTATTAGATTGTACCTGTTTTCGTTATCACCTAGTTATGATTCTTTGATCATTTTAAGACAAATATGCAGATGAAGTTAAAGTACCTCTTACCTTTTAACTGGCTGTCCTTAATTAATAACAGTTTTATCAGAATGAAACAAAATACATTTTGAGAATAATATAAATATCAAAAGTAAGTTCCACCAAACTGTCGAACAAGAGAAAGAAAATAATGGAAAACTATAGACATTGAAATATCTGTTTTTCATTTAACAACTCTGAACAAAAAAAATACATATCTATAAAAAAAAAGGAGAGAAAAAATAAAAACATATTTTTAAAATGTAAAACAAAAAAAATCTGAATTCATTATTTTTTCATCTTATTTTTTTATCTATTGAAACAAAGCTATCTGTAAAAAATAGGAACCACGTGACGTAGAGTGTTTTAATTAATTTAGATTATTTTCAAATGATTTCCAGTGAATATATTTATAACTTGAGTTGCAGGAGACAAAAGAGATAAAATAAATATCTTATCTCAAATCAAAAAATTCACAGAACGAAAAAACAACAAAAACAGTAGTAGCTAAAAATGTAAAAAAGAAGAACTTGCTAAAAAGAATTGAACGTCTATTTGAAATTGTTAAAACTTTTCACACTCGAGGGAATTTATCTGATGATTGATTATTCATCTTTAATGAATAGGTTAAATCATGGAAATAATATAACAAGAAATAACATGTAATAAGTTCTTTTGTAACAAGGCTCGTCGAAACTTGACTCTCAAAGGTAAATAAGTTCTATTCTACAACAGCAGTTAACACCTTAGCTTTCAAGATTATTTAACTATCAAACCAATATAATCATTTTGAATATATTTTTGTGAGAATTATTCCATAAAAGGAAAGAAAATATACGAAAAAACAAATGTTTGTTTAGCCAATAACTAAGGGAATCCTTGATAGCTTGTACGCATTTTCAAATATCTTTCTTTCTATGTCATTATGAATAACATACTCTTAAGCTACTCTCTACGCTTACTGGACGAAGTATAACCAAAGTTTTTTAGAAATATTGCTTTGAAAACATTTTTTGGGCTCCCTGCTACTTAATAAATTTTTTATACTGGAACCAGCTGCTTAAACCATAAGATATAGCTTAAGAAAAGTATCGGTAAGTTATCTAACTTTATCATGGCATATAATTGTACAGATATTTTCGACACGCGTAGCTTTTAAGCAATTAGTGAAATAAATAGAAACCATTAGTCAATATAAAAACATAGAAAAAGGTGTGCGTTTCCTACTTATTACTTCCTATGGTTAAAAGACTGAGCTAAATTATTTTAATAAGCTAAACTTTGTAAAAAAGTTAATCTAAAATAAACTTATTTACATTTTTTGTCTATTCCTTAAACCTGTTAATTCTAGGACAATAAATTACATTAAAATACCTTCATCAAACTATTTCTATTTGGATGGGTAGTAAGATCGATTAAGCTAATCTGCAAACTTGCCTCAGTAATTATGAACTCTTTTGGCTAAACTAAATATGCGGTATACAATTTCACTCATTTCTACCCTCCACAACAGTCATATCATACAACAATAATTATTTTACACCACTTATTGCACAGCTATGCCCAGAACTCAATAAGAGGGTACAACACTTATATCACGGCTACACCCAGAACTCAATAAGAGGGTACAACACTTATTTCACGGCTACACCCAGAACTCAATAAGAGGGTACAACACTTTAATCATGGCTACACCCATAATTCTAAGAAGTACAACACTTATTTCATGTCTACGCCCATAACTCTTTTAAGGCAAAACACTTTTTTCATGGCTGCACCTAGAACTCTATAGGAGTACAACTCTATGGGTGCAATACTTATTTTGTGAGGTACAACATTTCTTTATATATCAATAACTTTATAGGGTATAGCACGTTATTCATGGGCTGGGTGTAATTACTGAGTTACATTATTTTTAAGGGTTATCCACTAGACATTCATTAAACGTAATAATTTAGATTATTCTTAAAAAAAAAGTTAATAAAAACATATATGTAAAAAGAAAAATTAATATGCGCATAATTAAAAGTTATAACAATAAAAATCAATTACTGTACAAATTGTGTGTTCACAATAACATCTCTTTGTTACTATACTAAGTGCTCTATCAGAGCAAATATAATAATGTGATGTTCAACAATGTTCAATATACGGTGCAGAAAAGTAGCGGTAAACTACCTCAGCTACCTCCTTCTAACTTTCACATCTTTTAAAGTTATAAGTCAAATACACAAATAAATCAAAGTTGCTGTAATGCGGATTATATTATTTTTTTATCGACAAAGATCAATTGCTTTTAAAAAAAAAGAAAAAAATTTGTGCTTCCATCATTAAAACATGAAACGAGGTTTCGACTTGGCTAGAGGAGAGCTGAAGTATATCAACACACTAGTATTTAGTTCTATAAAAAGTTTCTAGAACATTAATAACAAGTCAACAAAAACATGTGCTATATTAAAGACGTGCTGAAAAGGTGATCGGAGCTTTTAAAATAAACACACGAGCTTTATATAAAACCCGATAAAATCAATCCAGCCGTATTTTCGTCCAATAATAACAGTAGTACACCAATCAACAGTTACTACTTTTCAGAATGTCCCGACACAAAAGAAACAAGATCTTTAAACATCATATTTCCTAAAATATGCATGCTAGGTTATTTGAAATAAAAGTTTTGTTGGAGTTGACTCGTGAAGCCCTTCTTGAGACATCAAAGAAATAATGAAAATAAAAAAAGATTTAATGTAAAGTATGAAAGTTGATGTTACTGACGGTTGAATTGATGTTATCGACATTTCATAAATAGCATCTAAGTGGAAGATCAGTTATCATGAAAGAACCGCAATACTCCTTCTTTTGCTTTTAAAATCGTCCATACTGTTCGATCTGTTTAAACGTCTAGAAGTTGGGAACTGCTTTTCATCGCATAGCCGAGATATAGCCTGGAATATATTCAAAGATTGAATGGATTTAAATAAACTGAAGACCTGATAAAAACGTAGACTATCAGACAGAAAAATGAGTTACAGTTAGGGAGGAAGAAAGTGTACAGCTTTGGTTAAGTTAAAATAGGTTATTAAGTTAAGTTATCAACTTCTACCAGGTGGCAAATTGACAGGTTCATACTTAACCGATTTATTTATGAACCGCAACTAGAACAAGTCAGTAAAATGAGTGAAGCTAAAATGATAATAAATAATTTATTCAATGTGATAATTCAATATAATAAAAGCAAATCGAATAATTTTAAATGTTATGCAAAAGTTTAGTTGTTTTTTTATACAAAATGAAAACAGATATGTTTAATAAGGGAGTTTGACCATGACACTAAATTCTAAAAAAATTGTTTTTATGTTTAAGTTTTTAACAGTGAAATGAAATAATAATCTTCGAGACTTGAGTAACGAATTATAACTTTATAGATTTTAGAAAACATCGTTTGAATCATTACATACCTCTAATTTCTTGGCTCTTCTAGGATCAAGTGGCTGCATTTGCAATTGGAAATTATTTCTTTCAGCCAGAGCCCGTAAATCAAAGTAAAACTTCGCGTATACGCTGGATGGAACGTTGATATTATATTGAAGAAGTTCGAGGAACACACGCTCTAACTCGTTCCTAAATTTTAATACAGAAAATAAATTGATAACCCTAGCTCATTTTACACTTGGAAGGTTTACAATATTTAAATCATGTTTGTTTGAGATTGAAGAGAATCAACATTTTTTATTGCATGAAAAAGCTTTTTTCGTTCTCTGAACATTTTATTCAACAAAGTTTTCCAACTAGATCCAGGAATGGAATAAGCAACTTTATAGATGAAATCATAATGAATACCCTAGATGAACTTACAAAATATAGATTTTTTGAACATAAAACTCTTCGCATAGTAAGACATATAGTTATACGGAAAAAAACAACAACAGTTTGTCCGTTTTTAGATCCAGACCTTTTATTAAAGAGCCTGCTTCTAGTAAACATAATAAAAAGGAAATTCATTGAATTTGCCAGTAACATATGTAGCTATCACAAAACAAAAGTTTCACATACAATTCTTAATGGTGTGGTATCATTAATAAACTTGCTTATTCCGTAATTAAATCTTTTTAATTTGTCTCCTTCAATTTTACAACTTTGAATTAAGATATCTTGATATCAAAAGAAATTTTTTTCTTGATATGAAATAAAAAGCGTTGATTCCAAACAAAGATGTCCCACATGTTAAAAAATCATTTTCTCATAATTGATTGAAATTAAAAATGAACTCAGAGCCAAAATAACAGAAAACTTGAATTCTCAATAAAAGTGTCATAACTTGAAAAGAAATTCAAACTAAAAAGTGAATTGTAGAGATAAGTGGCGTTAAAGGGAGATTCAGAGTTTCATGATTAATTGAAATTGAGAAGACTTTTTCGCAAAACTGAATGTTTACTCTCTCTCATCAATAAGAGTAGGCACTCTCATGACCGGGCAATGTTCTACTATAGCTTATAGTTTGAACAAGGAATTGAAGATCCACTAGAAGATGATAAGACATTCATCGTGTGTGTCATCATCTTGATGAAACAAACCGAACTATTTGATATCTCTCAGTTACAGTAACACTAAGTAAATTTGCACTCCATATTAAGGATACGAGTATCAAAAAAAATGTTAAGACTTCTGTTAACTTACATATCTTCAACAGCAATATCTCGAAGGATTTGACAATAGTCAACATTCCAAACTATAACATTGAAGATAAAGTATACAAATACGATAAAATAAACATGATAATAACTACTACAATTCTAAAACACCCTGACAAAACAAATTTTAAACTTTAAAAAATGACATTTTGGCCGCACAATGTTGGTAATGAGTATAATATTATAGTAGCAACTAGGATATAGGAAATAACAGGTGAAACATTAATGAGACTTTTGCTCTGCCCTTGTTACTTAAGCTAATTTAAAAAGAAAAAAGAAAAAAAAAAATTCAGAAATTTCGAAAGTTATTTATGGGTTAATTTGACCAAGAAACTGGTCATGTCACACTCACCACTAAACCTTTAGAATAAGGCCTTGAACACACTGAACACTTATTTCTAGAATAAAACTTGTGAACACACTACTGAACCATTAGGATAGGGTCCTGAAAACACTTACCAGCTTGATCATCCCATACTTTTGAAGCAAGTAAAATGGCACCGAGAACAATTCTTTTCCAATTGCTTGGGTGTAAGTCTATTTCAGCATATGTTATTAATCTTTCCAAATAAATCTAAAAGTAACAACATTTTACACTGTCTAAACTTTTTAACTGTTTGTGGCAGTTGCAGAGTACTGCCAATCAAAATAAAAAGACAGAAAATTTCTTAAAAAGTGAAAACTTTGCTTTGATTTGACTTCTTCTTGCAGAAAGAAAAATAACCACTAATTTGTTAAGATGCATAAATTTTGATTAAACTTTGATAAACTTTGATTTGATTGGTCAAAACTTTGCTTTGATTTGATTTCTTCTTGCAGAAAGAAAAATAACCACTAATTTGTTAAGATACATAAACTTTGATTAAACTTTGATAAACTTTGATTTGATTGGTCAAAACTTTGCTTTGATTCGATTTCTTCTTGCAGAAAGAAAAATAACCACTAATTTGTTAAGATGCATAAACTTTGATTAAACTTTGATAAACTTTGATTTGATTGGTCAAAACTTTGCTTTGATTTGATTTCTTCTTGCAGAAAGAAA
>JAUELD010057414.1:0-11910 GCA_031471615.1 Aglantha digitale | reverse complement strand
AATAACCACTAATTTGTTAAGATGCATATAAACTTTGATTGGTGATAAATTGGGATTTATTTAATGCTTTGTTTCAATGCTTTGTTTAACTCATTTCAAAAATATTTTCCTTCAGTGACTAAAAGCGCATCAAATCTTTAAACAAATGATATATGAAAAATACGATATTCTGTTTAAACAGTAGTAATACTTGTAATTACGCCCCCAGGTAGTCTCCATTCAATCCAATACCCAGGAAGACTTAGACTACATCACTTGACAATTATTTAGTAAACATTCAAAAATATCAGCTAACTATGAACAGATTAAAAACCAAGGCTTTCTATCACAAATGCAAAGAATAAAAAAAATGAAACTTTACCAAAGTGATGATAGCACATTCAGCCGTTAGTTGAGCAGCACTAAACAACGTTTTGATGAATCGATATACATGTTTGTGTTCAGGATTTAGACGATCATAGTTTTCAGGAACATGGTCCTTAGACAAAGGATGTAATTTTTCGTCAAATATTTCTAATAGGTGAGTCTGTGAATTATCACGATTTTTAACATGAAAATATATGGCTAACGAAACACATTTTAGCATTAGTTTTAGGTTCGGTTGACTAGCTGTATTATCATCTATATATATAGTAGAACATGAATTTGACTTTTTTATAGTTGTTTTCATTTTCAGTGACGAATTGCGTTCCGGTGAATACATAGTGTGACGTCGCAAACGCTTTTCATGATTACCTGAAAAATAAACAAGATGATTATAGCTGTGAATTGTGGATAATCAACAGTAAGCATGTACATAAGGTCTTTTAGAATATTTATATAATGTAAACTATCATGAGAATATTATTGAAAAAAGGAAAGATTTGATACCTTTATAAATAACAATTTGATTATTATTTAATAACAAGCAGTTTGGATAAAAGTTATAGATACAGTAAATTTAAAGATCTTGGATTGTATATTATTATATAAAAATTGTTGCTAAAATTACATTAATTATACATTATTTCATATGAATTATTTGCCTGTCAATGAATAAACAGACAAACATTTTATATTTCTAAAAATGTATGCATAGACATAGAAATACCAAAAACGTTTTTTATGCTGAGTCATCAGCTGTGAATTTAATAAATCCATTGAAGTACACACATTAATTGTACAACAACAACCTTTTTTGTAAAGAAATTAAATAGGTAGAAAGAAACAAAAAATATTGCTGATCATTTTACTTACTTTGATTTACAGAAGATCTCAAAACTGAACGATCCAAGAACAAAGTTCCTTTATTATCTGACAATTCTAAAAGAATATATATATATATATATAATAAAATTAAACCTGCCTAAGCCAGACAGTTTTAGACAGAAATAAAAACAACTGTCTTTCCCCTCCTATTCTGGTTCATTTCCATTAAACTTGCTTTATAGAAGAAGCATTTAAAAGATGTCCCACTCTCTCAAAGAATGCAGGCTTATTTTTAGTATAGAGAAATATACTACACCTATCCAACCAAAGATGCAAACTTTTAAAATTGAAATAGAAGTGATAAGCAGTTTACTACGTATTGTAAGATATATTTAAAATATACAATGTCAATAGAAAATTCATGTAGAATAACTTGAATAAAGAATGTACAAGCTTAAAAGTATTTGCGAGTTAGCATTTAAATTTTTCGACAGATTCAGAAGTATTAAACTGTCAAAACATTTGATGTGTAAGTATAAACAAAAATATTTTTTGCTGTTAAATGAATAATTCAACATTTAGCTTGAAGAAATAGAAAAAAATCAAAAAAATATTCACACGTAGAAAACTTCCACAAAAAAATAAACAGTCAATTTTACAGCAGTATACTAATTTAAGATTTATTTACCTTTATTAACGGGAATTCAAACTGAAAAATTGAATAATTCTCACACAGAACATTCAATGTTAAACATTATGTTGAATAACCTAATAAAGTTTAATTATAGTTGACATTATTTATTTATTTATTTATTCATTCATTTAATCTATTATACAGATTCTCCTGAAATGATAGTTCAGCATGGTATAACCAAATGGCAGATCAAGTTTAATTGACTGAGGTCTACAAATGTGCTTATCTTAATCACAACATTTTGTATACTGGGGAAACAAGTAGACAATCAAGACCACCAGTACAGAGACAAAAAGCTCCATTTTTTGAAAGACTCAAAAAAGTATTTGGTATTGGCAATATCCTCCTGCCAATGAATTCATAAGTTTTTATTCTAAATATTTAGCTATTATATTATATATCTATGTCATAATATTCTATTTAATTCTTGACGACCTGTTTTATTTGTTACTTATCAATTCTTGGGTATGTCTCGTTATTGTTGTTTTGTTCTTTATGTAAACACCAATTTTTAACACATAATAATTATAGTTAGAAAGTTAGTTAAAGTTTCTTTACAATTTTATATTTACTCATTGTAAATACTGACTAGCAGTTCCATGCAATACATCTGCAAAAAGTAAACTTAATAAATAAACAAGTCAAAATATAATTTAACTTCTGCTTCTGATTTTCCATTATATATCTATAAAATAGACTCATTGAAGTGACAATTCAAAAGACAGTGTATAAGCTAAGTTTAGTTTAGCTAAGTAGGTATATGTTTTTTAAAAGCTAATTTTTGAGTATATGATTACAAAAAACTCTAGCCTGATTACCGCAGAAACTAAATTTACTTCTAGGCATATTTAATGAAAATGAGGTAAAAAAAGACCCTTAAAAAAACTTAGTTTGAATATTGTTAGTCGAAAGGTGCTCAGTATATACAATAGTTTGACTTTGAGAGAATCTTAAAACGTTTCATTTCATATTCATGTTGAAAAAATTAGCATACTGAATACAAAATTTTGTATACATCATTTTAAAATGCTTTTCAGATATGCTTCAGTATGATCTTCAAGTTGTGGCACAAGTCAAAAAAGTAATATCAAATGAATTTTCAATTTTTATATTCATTTAATAAATATTCAATGGGAAAACTTTGATATCTTACATTTCACTAGAAGGAACAATGGCAAATATTTTGGAAATAACATCTTTTAAAAACAAGTTACCCATTCAAGAGAAAGAAAAGAAAGTATTTTAATCAGGTTGGATTCCTTTTCAATATGAAAAACACAGATAAAAAAGGTAAGGTGTAAATTTCTAAAATAAGATAAAATTTTGCAGCTTATAAAAGTTCATGCATTATAAACTTCTCTTTTTCAATACTGATTTTTAAAAGCAAAGCCCAAATTAACTTTAGGTCTTCATAGGAAACCCAAACTGTTAAGACAAGTTTTTAGTTCTTCCAGGTAATTTTCTCTAGAGACCTGATATAAAACAAAAAAATATTTTTTTAGTAAAAAAAGAGCATTTTTCATAATTTTAAGGCTATTAAACTATTAAATTTTGATGTAAGCCTAACTTGTCATGTCAGCTTGGGTTACCTTTAACCTAATTACAAATTAGACTAAAAAATTACATTTACCTAATTCTCTTTCACTTATATGTGGTAATTCCAATGATTCTCCACCTTTGAGAGGATGTTCTTCTCCATTTTGTCCAACTTTGCCATTTGGAATGCCATCCGTAGATGTATCAGTGCAACATATATTTCCCATAATGCATTTTTAATAATAGTTTTTAAAATTGGTAATAGTCATTTCAACTATGATATAAAATCTATCCAGCAAGTAAAATTAGGTGCCAGGTACAAAATAAACAAATTTAGGAGGTGGTTTAATTTAGTTAGGTATTTATAATAAAGTTACCTTTTCCTGCATAACTTGAATTAACATTTTTAAATCCTTTTATATTCATACAAATACACAACCAGTACCAATTATAATAATAGTAAAACACTTTATTAGTGGTAATAAAGTCCACCTGTATTCATAAGGACCACTTAGCAGTGTTTTAACATCATCATAGCATTTTCTTTGAAAAGAAAAACTGAAAAGAAAAAAATTAAAAAAGGCCAGTAAACGATGCTCATAGCTATCTCACTACATCTATTAGCGTATTTATTGAAAATGGACATCCTGTTTCACTATATATTACTAACAACAACATTAAAAAACAATATTAACAAACATAACAAACAAGACATAGTCAAACTTATTCTTCAAAATTTTCTTTTAAAATCAGTATGCTATTTCCTTTATCCCTTTAAAATATTGTTTATTTATTCAATATTTCCAGTAATCATTGATAATGCATAAAATATTTGCAGACATAGATTCAAGGACAGAGGCAGTACACATTGGTCCCAATAGAACACCAACAACTGAACATGATATTGTCATTATTAACTAAACAAGATCAACTATGTTTAACAACACTATCGATTTGATCATATAAAAGAAATAACAAGGACACCTGGCCAGTTTAAAAACTGTAAAGCTTAATAAGAAAGAATTGATTCATTCCCATGTACAAAGAAAAATTGAAAATATTTGGAAAAAGATGAACCTTACACTGATGTACAGTATATTGATAAAATGCTAGAAGAATTAATATTGCTAAAATTTACAAAGAGCTACACAATCTTCCCTCAGTGAGTGATACTTTTTGCACAAAATATAATAAGATCTGATACACCTTGTGACAATGTTTCAATTCCATCAGTTAATAAAGGCTAAGAACCTTTTATGTATTAGGGAGCAGTTATTATGAATGAATAAAGGATAGCTGAATCTTTAAATATTTCTATTCCCAAATATGGTGTCCGAAAAATTGCCCATGTAGTAACAATGCCACATGTGAATTCCATATCAACGTTGCACATTAATATATCTACAATGTTATACATGAATTCAATTACAAGTTACACATTAATATATCTACAACAATGTTGCACATGAATTTAATAACAACGTTGCACATTAATATATCTACAATGTTATACATGAATTCAATTACAAGTTACACATTAATATATCTACAACAATTTTTCACATGAATTCAATAACAATGTTGCACATGAATTCAATAACAACGTTGCACATTAATATAACTACAATGTTATACATGAATTCATGATGCACACTAGTATATCTATAATGTCACACATGAATTCAGTAAACGTAAACAACATTTAGCTGTATACAAAATCATAGAAAAACAACATAACATATAGCATACAGAATATAAAGAAAAAAGAATTGATGAGCTTTATTAATTATTAAAAGCAAAATACTTCATGTTAGTTATTATAAGGCAAATCAAAATAAAATGTAGAAAGATATATATTATAAAAAACTGTATATTTTAAATAAAAACAATATAAATCACATATAAATGAACACAAAATTGATATAAAGTAAATAAAAATCAACGTTAAAAGAAATCTATTTAACATATAAAAACACATCATTCTACTTTCTATTCACACGTTATAATTCTCATACACTGATACATACATAACACAAATTAGATTATTATAACATATGATGAAAAAAGCTAATAACAAAAGTAACATACACATCTTACATTTTACAGAAGTAAAATTATCAAGGTGTGATCTCTTTATGATAACTTAAATTTTCACACAGGAGTTTTCACAAGTTTACCTGTCAAACAAATTAAACCAAAGTGTTAGGACTTTAAAATGATGAAACCAAACCATCTGCTATTTTAGATCATCATCTATTTACTAAACATACAGCCACTTTTGCTGATTTCTAAATACTCTGTATTGAAACTAGAATGAATTCAAACTTCTAATAAAGAATCTTTCCTTATATCTGAAGACAAGCCCCAACTAAATAAAAAAAATTATTCAGTTTTTTTGAATGCTATGAATAATATTAATTGGCGGAATTTAACGTTAATTTTGGAAACTAGGTAAAAAATTGTTAGTTTGAAAATAGATGAGTCGAAAGCTTACGAAAAATAAATATGACATTATAAACACCAGTTATTTTTATTAGTTTAACATGAATAAAGATTTCCCTAGATTTGTCACAATATCAAATCAAAACTGGCCTTGTTTGTGGACAACAAAAGTAACAATTCAATAATCACAGTCATTTAACATACATGAACGCACTCAAGCTTAGAACGCTAAATAAGAAAGATGAAAACTTGCTTGGATAGATAAGGTTACAAATATTCAATATAGTTGTTGGTATAGTGGTGTTAGCATACATAAGGTATACTGTTTGTTTGTGAGACTTTACATTTTAAGGGATATGGATAAAAAAAACTCTAAGTTTATCATGATAAAATTGACATGATTTTTTCCAATAATTTTTTTTTTACAGATTTAGTAGTTTATCGTCTTACAGGCAACAGCTATTCTAGCTGACTAGAATCCTGATGGACGCCCAAGGTTCTAGCATATTTAAGCTCCCATTTGTGCACGGAATCATTGATGATATTATATCAAGTTATGCTCCGCTTGCTAGACAACGCTCAGAAGGGGACTCGATCCGGGATCACCGGTGGCAAAGTCCAATGTTTAACCATTAGACCACTTGAGACGAATCAACCATGGAAATACTTTGGGAATTCTATTTAAATAATATTTTTATTATTCAGATTATTATTTAATTGTCATCTTTTATATAGTATATCTGTCATTAATTTGATAGATGTTTGAGTGGATAGGTTTTTTACAAGACTTTCCAGAAGTCAGTGAATAATCGAGGGGAAGTCCTTGGTAGTTTTAGTGTATTTAAATGCTCCTTTTTGTGCTACCTAACTACCTTACTTCATATAATAACAACATAGCTAGATAGATTGTATGACTATGGTCTTAAAACTAACATCTAACATGGGATGGAGAGGGAATAAAAACGGACTACCAATATACTCCCAAGGATTTTTAGAAGAAAGGATATTTGTTTATCGTTTTGTTTACTTTAAACATAATAGGCAACACCCAAAATTTACTGTTCGGGATATAATTACCAAGAATAACGTGGTTCAAATGTAATTGTAAGTATAAAGGTTAATTAAATAATACCTTGAAACTAACCTTATAGATCGCTGCTTTTGGGTCACGAATGACAAACAAATCCTCGCGATATCCAAGAAAATTCGATTTATCATAAACCGCATTTAAGGAGCTAATAATACAATACTATCATTGTTTAAAAATTTTACCTCAAAATTCATTTTTCAAAAATTTAAACAGATTTTATATTTGTTTTTTAAATACTTTTAAAACACAAAAATAAATTGTTTTTTGTAATGCTATGCTATTTTTTGAAATCGCAAATCTTAAATAGTCCCCCTGAAAAATCTAGTTTTGATATTGTAGTTTATCTTTCTGTTCTTTTCTCGGGTGCTTTAGTGTTTTTAATGCATTTACTTTATGCAAGTGTATGCTGTTAAAATTGTTTCATATAACTCCCTCAAACTTCATTAATGAAACAAAATTATGTTATGGTTAAAAAGGTATCACAACACTTGTTCCAAAGAAGTCAGATAAACTGAAAGTGATAAAAGTAGTCGATCGTTCATGGTTTTTACAAGGCTTTCAGAAGTCAGTGACTAATAAATTGAATTTGAAGGCAAGCACTTGTTTCTGTTGCACTTGATTGGTCCAATTTGTGCTTAAAATTGACTCCTAACGTAACATGACGTCTCTTGTTGTCACTCTCCGCTTTTTCTCATAGTAGACTACTTTTAGTCGGTTTTCGGAATATCTAATATAATAAATATTTTTTAAATAATAATAGAATAATATTTGAAAAAATGCCGAATAGGAAACTCTGTTTTCGCTCCATTAACGATTTACTATCTACCTGTAGATTTTTCTACCGGCAGTTTTTCATAAGAGAATTCCCGATTAGAGTATATCGAAATAAATAAACTGTGGTGGGAAGCTCCTAAAGTTTAGTTAAAAAGATGGAAGAGTTAAAGGAATTGTTCGAAATAAAATATTAAAGGATATAGAGGTTGTAAATTACACAAGTTCTCCACATCAAGTTTTCTTTTTTAGTTTTGAACAAATGGAGTATTTGAATACTTAGACTGTCTGTTAAAACTAGTCCTTGCCATAACCCTTACCCTCACAGGTTGACATCTCATTCTTTTTATAATAAAATTCACTGAGTAATAAAATAAAACTTTGTTTTATAGCAGCCATTTTGGAATCTCGTTATTGAGTTTTTGCTTGACATTTACGAAATTTAGATGTGTAGATCTTGTGTAATCTACCGTATGTTAACTATAATGCATGAAAGAAAAAGAGAAATGAGAAAACTGTTCCGTTTGCCAGCTTGTAATTTCAAGCTTTCTCCTTTTTCCGACTTACGGATTTTACAACTCACTAGAGACCCGAACTCAATTTTAAATCCGGCTATATCTAGTCTATAATTATAGATGAGAATGGGGTTTATCAACTAAAACAGCTTCTCTTAGTTAGTATTGCCAATAAAGTTTAAATGAACCATATGCCTTTCTCAGGTATATGCTATCTTTAATGGCGAAGATATTATTTTCTTGACAATTTATTAGACAATTTATAAGAAACTATTCCATTGGGGAATGCCTAAAAATTTTGAAGAAATCTTAGTTAAAGTGTTAATGCATTAATATCAAAAATGGGCATATATTTCCGGGGTATTGCAAAGAAATCTTAAAATACAATAACACCGTTGTTATGGTATAGTAAACTTTGATATTGTTTGGTTGAACAGTCCATTTCTATATCTTGCGAGAATATCTTTTCTCTCCAAAAACTTTCTTTCTCAGGAAATATTTTCTGGCTTAAAGGAGGTTTTAAAATATATATTAGGAACAAAAAATTTATTGTTTGTCAAAATTCAATGTTTTTTTCCGTGTATTAATCAATTCATGCTTATCAAACCCTATTAAGATGTCATTAAAAATATGTTTATTTTTTAAATATATGCTCTAGAGTTTCTGTTTTTCAAAACATTTGATCTTAATTATTTACAGTAGCTTCTCCATCCTATAAAATTGTATTTGTTTACCTTTTGAAATTTTCAAGCTCTGTGGTAGTACTAGGTACTACTGGAGTACTAGTACTCCATCCTATAGGGGTAACAGTGGGGATTAGGAAAACTTTTTATTTGCTATATAGTGAGCATGTAGTCTATCCAGTGAGGTTCTGTAATAGTTCATAAACACGCGGTTTCTTTTCCACCCAAACTAGGTATAATCCCTAAAATACTATGACAGTGGAAAATACGGCAATGAAGTGTTTTTCGATATTTATATATAAACATTTCCACGATGCATTTCAAAGTTCCAATAAAACCCAAAGTGATATAATAATTGTTCTGAGAAACACATTTTCACAAAACCTTGATGTTTCTAACTGTCATGTTGTTGTGATTTCATGCTGTTGTGATGTCATGTTTTTGTGATGTCATGTTGTGTTGAATTCATGTTGTCGTGATTTCATGCTGTTGTGATGTCATGTTTTTATGATGTCATGGTGTAGTGATGTTATGTTGCTGTAATGTTATTGCCTAGACATTACAGCAGTTTACTGTTATTATTTGTAGATAAGAATTTTAAGTTTTATATATGATAGATAATAAAAATTCCAAAATGGTGGTTTTCTATGTAAATAGATGTGTAATGCAAATCTTAAACTCCTTGATATATCTCACAAAGTATATTTGTAAACAAAATTAAGCTATTAATATTGCGTCAAAATCTTATAATAGAAATTCGAAACCAATTAATATCATGGTAATGTAAAAGCAGTCACCACTTCTTTATCAGCAAGTTATGTAACGATGCTGATAATGTGATTCGTTGTATTTACTCAAATACATATTACAAATACACACAAGGACAATACAAGGTTATATGCATAGTAGATTTAAAATTCATTTTTCAAAACATTCGTATTCTTTAATGTAAACACATATTTTATTCATGAAATTTTTAAAATATACCTTAATAAACAACTTTATTTAAAAACACTCAAAAACACAGTGTCAAAAATATGTTAACCATTTCATTGGCTGAATATACTAGCCTAAGCACACGGAACTAGCGAGACAGCTAAAAAACTGTGTAGGGCCAGGCTACTATAATGCAAAAAAATATTTTTGACAAATCGAAAAAATGTCATTTTAATGTTCGAACGCTATTTCGAAGGATTTTCTGCTGGAGCCTGGACACAAGGCATATAATTAACGGTTTTTTTATATTCAAATGTATTTAATATTCATTAAATTAAGCTAATAGCTAATTATAACGGTTTTAATTTAGCTTTATATAAATATTTTTGACAAAACTAATTCTTAAAATTAACCTGGCGTTCGACGCCGAGCCACCGGCAAGAATACAATAATGATAAATAAAAAGTTAAGAAAAAAAGTTAAGAAAAAAAGTTAAGAAAAAAAGTTAAGAAAAAATTAGTTTCATGCTGCCACATGAACAAGAATCAGCTCCGTAAAACCGTTTATCAACAAATCATTTATGTTTGCACCGACTTAAATGACGTTGCAAATGTCTTTAACAGACAGTGAGCACTCGAAAATATAATAAATTAGTTCATAATAAAATGTATTTAAAAATGATACTCAATAACTATAGAAAGTCAGTTACAAAGTAACCATTGTCTTCGTATTGCACATCATGTGTAAATTCCGTTTTGGAAATAAGGCGTGCTTAGCTGTATAAACTTAATAAAAGAATCTTAGTTATCAAGTAAATTAGTTATAACCACGTAACTAGCTAAAAAGTCTTGCGTACTGTCTCGGTCGTAACGGGTTTTTGAATTTAATGCAAAATTATATTAGCTAAGTTAAAAGTAACTCTCGAAGTCAACCTTCAAGGACCTTTGTTTAAAATTAAAATTCTAACCACACGGTATTTCAACCCACGATAACACAATGAAGAGTTATTGTTCTACCAACAGAGCTACCATTTTGTAGATTTGATTAGCTAGCAGTCTTTCTTTCAATTGTAATTCACTTATAATAATTGTAATTATATCATTTATCTTTAAATGCTAGAGGCTATATTTGTATACTTTTATTGATAATGCATTTTTTGTCAACTTCAAATAAAATATTACATTACATTCATGAAATTCAAACTTTCGTACACACATTTTCTCTCCAAGCGCCTTTTCTGTTAAAGCAAGTTTTTTTAATGCGTAAAGTTTGCAAAAGGGGAATGACTTCATCACAAAATGGTGTTGAACTATTTTTACCACTTACCATTCGTAGCGGCAATAACATCAAGATTAAAGCACGCCCAACTGCTTATCATATCATATATTAAAGAAAATGTTTTTTCTATTATTTTATCATTCAATCGAATGTTCCTATAGTGTGATATTGTCCGCGGTTACTCTACAAATGGAAACATTTAAATTTGACTAAGGACTTTTTCTGAAATAGTCACTGACTTCCTGGAAGCCTTTTTAAAAAAGCTTAATCAGATCTATATCAAATGACAATGAATTTACAATAGATACTTTATTAAAGATCTTTTTTATGCTGTTTAATTGGTGTAAGTTCTGTGGGAATTATAGGTAATTATGATTACTGACAATAGTTGTAACGTAACTGTTAAAAATAAAATTAATTACTTTAAACTAAAAATAACTCTTTCCTGATCAAACCCTCTTTCCTTACCACCAACATGAAAGTAATCAACGTGAACAACTTAATGACCGATGGGAACAATATGTTTTTAAAATAGAAACAAGAAATGATTCAAGAAAAAAAAAGGTTTTGATTAATCAATTAAGAAGAAGAAAGAGATCATTATAATTCCTACATCGGAACAAGTACTGGTGTTGACGTCATAAATTGGTATATAAAGGAGCAGGCATTCGTTGGAGAATATCAGAAAGAACAGACAAAGCTCGTAAAAGGTAAAAGGACAGGTAATAAAACTAACTTTGTTCTAACATTTCATAAAGAAAAACGCAACATTTAACG